>JAHXRV010000120.1:0-18212 GCA_019904355.1 Psilocybe tampanensis | reverse complement strand
AGCTTCAGAGATTCAGTTACACCAGCAGTGCTGCTCTGGGATTTCGATGATAGTGGTCCGGGATAAGTTCAATTCCAAGAAAAAAATGGAACCTTTGGTCCGTGGCGATTTAATGTTTCCCTTTTGCTTACAAGCTATTCTTGAAGTTTCTTGCGGAATTCAGAATTGGGCGCTTAACAGCTTCATCAAAGAAGCAATCTCATAGCCGCTGCTAAGGCTTGAACCGCATATGCAGATTATATGACGTACTGCTAAGTATTAGTCTGGCGACAAAGACACAATTTCAGAATTGGAACTTTGAAACCTTTTCGCCTTGGGTGGGTCACTGACTCCCTCTTCAAAGAAGTCGTGACCACAGGAGCAAAGGTCAAGCGTCTAATTTCCAAAGTTGAGGACCATTGAAAAGAAAGGCCTGAAAGGGCAGAGTGCTTAATCTACTGGCTTGGGAGCGCTTATTTGGGGAGATCAAATGGTCAGAATATTCATTTGGTTTTAAATAGGACAAGGAGTGAATGGTGATAGAACTCAAGAGCAAAATAAATCCTCACCGAATCATTCGGTGAGGGTTCTGAGGGGTTCTGGCAGACTCAGAGGAGAAAAGAAACACGAACTTAAGTTAACCGGCCCGCTGACTATCAGATTGATATTCCCACGGTCGTGTGCCTAAAATAGCCGCCTTGCCCGATGCATGGAAAGCTGCTCTCTTCCAACTTCCAAGGACCCAGTTGAAACAATCATCGCATGTTTTCTAGTTTCAATCGCCTTATTGGATCCTCTCTTGATACTCTGGATGAATTCTCCAAATTTTAACCCAACTAGAACGATTTCCTCGTGCCATACATAATCAAACAATTCCAACAAATCATTATCATGCCACTTTTCCATCAACGACGCGCCGACACCAACCACTGTGAACTTGGAATCGCAAAAGAGGTTCAGGGTGCGAAGACCTTTCGCCAGCTTTGTGCAACCTTTGGGTACGAACACGAAGACCATGTCGTGACCACGGAAGATGGCTACATTTTGCTTCTCCAGAGGCTATTACCCAAAGTAACCTGTTCTGCTTTGGAGGAGTCTAGACAACGTCCAGTTGTATATTTTCAACACGGACTTCTTACAAACAGTGAACTGTTTATGCGGGTAACAGACGCAAAGAAATGTCTGCCTCTCGTCCTTGTTGACAATGGTTACGATGTCTGGCTAGGCAATAACCGGTTAGTGCTCTCAATAAATTGCTATTTCTTCATTTTTGACGCAAGACGTAGTGGCAATAAATATTCCTTCAGCCACATAACCAAGGACGTGAATTCTCCAGAATTTTGGGTAGGTCATGCCAAATCCCATTTATATCATCACAAAGCTGACATTTGCAATTGTGCAGGATTTCTCCCTAGACGATTTTGCACGCTACGATATTCCTACATCCATCGACTACGTCTTAAAGACGACGAAAGCCGAAAAGCTAAGCTACATCGGATTCAGTCAAGGTTCCGCTCAGGCATTCGCTGCTTTAAGCATCCACTCGGACCTCAACGATCGAATCGATATCTTCATCGCCCTCGCCCCAATCATGGTACCACCTGGATATTCTTCCTGGGTGCTCGATTCTTTTGTTAAGCGAGAGTGAGTGAATAAAAACTCGTCCCATTTTCACCATCTTTTTCTAAAAACAAAAAAACTTTTCAGCCCCTCCATCATTTTCCGTCTGTTCGGTCGCAAGTCCATGTTTTCCTCTGTGGCGATGTGGCAATCAATCCTGCCACGCTTCATCCTCAACACATGCGTCGACGTCGCCCTCATCTACCTCTTAGGGTTCTACAACAAGAACATCACAGAGCCACAGAAAATCGCAGCCTATCCTCACATCTACTGCAGTTCCTCCGTCAAAGCCGTCGTCCATTGGTCTCAAATCATGAGAAATTCAGTATTCACGACATTCGAGGATATCCCAGGACCTGGTATAACCCCAACCCCCCTCACACGATACCCGACCCAAGACATAAGGACACCGATCGTCCTCATCTACGGAGACCATGATACCCTTTTTGACTTAGATACCGTCCTTAAACACCTGCCAGAGAACGTTAGATGCCGAAAATTGGTTGATTATGAGCACTTGGACGTACTTTGGGGTGGTAGGGTTCACGAGGATGTGATACCGAAGGTTTTGACTGCTTTGACTTCGCGGGCATAGCAAAGCTTGCCAGGCGAGTTTGGTTGGTACGAGGCACACCCTGATAAAATAATACATAGAAAATCGAATAATTATATTGCAATTACATTTATATGCACTACTCTACATCTATACATATACTTTTGATGATGTTGCCTTGTCTAAAGTTTAAGGTATGAATGCTACAGCGTACGATTATGTACGAGATGTACATTGATAGTCTTTGTTATCTCTATGAAATAATGAAAATGATAAATTATCCATGACTAGTAGTAATGATTTCACAACGATAAATATTCTAAACACGCGATGATCTTGGTGAGGATACAAATATAGCAGATTACGCCATGACGGACGCAAGCAAGGCCATGCGAATCTACAAAACCAAAATATCAGAAAGAGTCCTTTTCAAGAACAAGAACAGGTGCTTACGAAAAGTCCGTAACGCATTTGACGGAAGTACACAGCACGGCGAGAGTCATAATCAACCTCGGGGTCGATTTCTATTAAAAACGAGAAAAGGAAAAAACACGATGAGTGGGATAGGACTTGAGGGAAAAAAGAAATACGAAAACGAACCATTAACACGTGGCAAAGGGTGCATGACGATCATGTCCTCCTTCGCCCTTGAAAGAACCGCATGGTCAACACGGTAAGCATCCTTGACTTGCAACCACTCTGTCTCGCTCGTGAACCTCTCCTTCTGGACCCGCGTGACGTACAAGACATCGGTGTCGGCAAGGACTTCATCCAGTGATTCGCAGATCGTGACCGGGATACCAGCCTTGCGGGCGGCTGAGACGACACTTGCCGGCATGGCGAGAGCAGCAGGGGAGACGAAGTTGAGGCGAACGGAATAGAGTGAAAGCAGAGTGACGAGACTGTGGACGGTCCTTCCGTTCTTGAGATCACCGAGAAGGGTGATCGTCCTTCCATTGACTGTGCCCAACTCGGATCGGATAGTATAGATATCAAGGAGAGCCTAGAGAAGTGTTGCGTAAGAAAAAAGAGAAAGACTCCAATAATGATTGACATACCTGTGTGGGATGCTCGCCGATTCCGTCGCCGGCATTGATGATAGGAACAGACGAGTATTTAGCAGCCTCCTGAGCACTGCCGATTTCAGGATGCCTGATGACGATGGCATCACCGTAGCAAGCCAATGTGCGGATAGTATCCGGAAGAGTTTCGCCCTTCACAACAGAAGAAGTGTCTGCCGAGACTTGGACAACAGAACCACCGCATCGCTTCATTGCCGCATCGAAAGAGGAGCTAGTACGAGTCGAAGGCTCGTAGAAGACGGTGCAGAGCACCTTGCCTTTCAAGATGTCCAAGCTTCCATTCCTTTCGACTTGGAGTCGCATTTCGTTAGCGATAGCAAAGAGATCGTACATGTCACGTTGTGAGAATTGCTTGACCGAAAGGATATGGCGACGATGGAACGCTGGATGACGCTGGATCTGGGTCAACAATTGAGAAGCAGGACCTTGCTGTGGTTGGAAGGCGACAGGTTGCGCAGGGACACCGGATTGCAGCTGCGAAGCCTCCAACTCCTTGGGTGCAACGACGGGCTGCGTAGTGGGGTGGGTGAAGACAGTTGCAGAAACATCACGACCAGTATAAGAGGCGAAAAGAGAACCATCCAGGAAGGTGGTCTGACCATGAACGACGACTCTGTGGATCGCTGCAGAGGTTCGCTGGACTGGGGACCAGGTAGACGCATGAGGAGTGAAAACGGTGGTGCGGCCGATGACAACTTCGACGTTGGTGTGGAACTGATCAGCGATGCCGAAGATTTGGGCAGGGTTCTCGTGCAGGCGGATACGAATGTCTTCAAGGGTCAGTCGTCCTTCGTTGACAGCGCCCAAGAGAAGAGGGAGAGCTTCGCTGACCCCAGACCACGACGAAGCGGACTTTCCGGTCGCAATCGCAAGTTGGTGAGGAACCAATCCAATGGAGAACGCATCGATGACATCCAATTTGCTCCAAAGGGTCTTCTGGACAGCAGCGGATGGGAGGATGTTCGTGCCAGGGAAGTCTTCCTCCGTGAAGAACAAGCAATAGACCGAAACATCGCAAGTTACTTTCAGCTGCTTGGCCTTGCTCAAAGAGATAAGAAGGAGGTCGTCGGTGGTACGAACATCGGTGATATGGACGCTACGATTGTGGAGACTCGCCAAGAGGAGGATAGATGCGAGTTCGGAATTCTTCGCATTGGTGACGATGATCTTCTCAGCCGGCCAAGTGGAGAAATGCGAGGCGACGACGGATAAAGGTGTCGACGAAGGAACGAAGAGAGTCTTGACTTCGGCCAATAATTCTTCGTCAAGAGTTCCGGCATTGGTGGCTGTGGCTGTGATGCTCAAGGCGTAGTTGCAATGGGCATTGCCAGTCACACCAGCTCGAGCTTCCTCCAGAGTCTGTCTGTCAACGATTTTGTTGTTCTCGCCGAAAGGTACGACGAGGGCAGTGGTGAAACCGGCGCTGAGGGAAGCTTCGGTTGCAGAAATAAAGTCTTTGCCGCCACCAGTGGCGAGGCCAGGTACGAAGGCACCAATGTTGATCAAACCAGGGAAGGTGTGAGTGCGGTGTGAGCTCTTGGAATCGAGACTGGAGACGTCGAGAGGAAGCTTGCGAACAAGGGCCTCAGTCAACATCTTCGCGTTCTTGACGTTGGTGATGAGGGGCACCGCGAAGTCGACGGCCATTCGACGAGTGCGATAACCTTTACTGGTGTAGCTCGCAGGGCGACGATAATGGTTTTTCGAAGGAAGATTGATGTACATGTCGATGAGGTTGTTGGCCAAGTGCTGGGTCAGAGAGTATTCGGACTTCTGCTTGTCTCGACTATCTTCTCCGAGGGTCTCGAGGTACTGTTGAGAAGAATCAGTAAATATTTTGAAAGAAGAAAGAAACAAAGAAAAGAAAAGAAATAGAAAAGAAAAGAAAACGAACCTTGCAAGGAACATTATGCTCCGTCAAGAAATCGGAAGTACCAGAAGTGGCGAAGATATTGTAGCCAGCTGCACTCAGTTTCTGCACCGAAGGAAGAAGTTCCAATTTCTCGCGATAGCTTCCGATAGAGAAGAGGATGTTCTTCCTGGGAGGGACGATACCAGTCGAAATGAGAGCCTTGAGGTAGGCTTCATACTTGTCGTGACCGAAGCACGCTACCTCACCCGTGGAAGCCATCTCCACACCAAGGACAGGATCAGCACCGGACAGACGACTGAAGCTGAACTGTGGGACCTTGACCCCCACATAATCAACCGGAAGGCCAAGGTCAGGGTAAGACTCGACAGGAATGCCGAGCATAACCTTGGTAGCCATCTCAATGGCATCAACGCCCGTCACTTTCGAAACGAATGGGAAGGAACGCGCAGCGCGGAGGTTGCACTCGATGACCTTGATCTCGTTGTTCTTGGCGATGAACTGGATGTTGAACGGACCAGTGACGTTGAGGGCGTTACCGATCTTCGCAGTGGCCTCCTCGATCTGGCGGACGGTCTGCGGGTCGAGGTCCTGAGGTGGATGAATGAGAGTGGCGTCTCCTGAATGGACTCCTGCGTTTTCGACGTGTTCGGAAATGTAATGCATAACCATCTTGCCGTCCTTAGCCACAGCGTCCATCTCTATCTCCTTGGCCTGTTCGATGTACTTGGAGATGACGACCGGATGGTCTCTCGAGACCTCCGCCGCCTGTGTAAGATAGTTGGCGAGATCGTCGTTGGTGGAAACGACGTTCATTGCGGCACCTGAGAGGACATACGAAGGCCTGACAAGAACGGGGTACCCAACCTTCTCGCAAAACTCGGCAGCAGCCTCGTAGCTCGTCAATTCCTTCCACAAAGGCTGGTCGACGTCAATCTCGTCGAGCAAACGAGAGAACTTGTATCGATTTTCGGCCATGTCGATCATCTCTGGCGAGGTTCCGTAAATCTTGACGTTCTGGCGATAGAGAGGGAGAGCGATGTTGTTGGGGGTCTGACCACCCATGGAAAGGATGACACCACGCGAGCTCTCGGCGTCATAGATATCGAGAATGGTCTCCAAGCTGATATTCTCGAAGTACAGACGGTCGGCCTCGTCGTAGTCGGTACTGACAGTCTCCGGGTTGTAGTTGACCATGACGGTGGGTAAGCCTTGCTCGCGAAGGGTTCTGATAGCACGGACAGCACACCAATCGAACTCGACCGAAGATCCAATGCGATAGACACCGGATCCGAGGACGATGACACCACGATCCTCGAACTTGATGTCGTGCTCGATGGCGTTGTACGTCATGTACAGATAGTTGGTGAACGCAGGGAATTCGGCGGCGACGGTATCAATTTGTTTCACGAAGGGAGAGATGCCAGATTCTTGACGAAGTCTGCGGACCGCAAGTTCTGTAGAACCGATGCAGTTCGAGATCTGACGGTCAGAGAAACCGTATTGTTTGGCGTGTCGGAGGAGCTTTGTAGGAAGGTTAGAGATAGTGCATGTCCTATGGAACATCAATATATTAGCGAGTTTAAGATATATTTTTAAGGAATACTCACGAAAGGGTTTGCTCCATGGTGAAGATGTTATGGAGTTTGGTCAAGAACCATTTGTCAATGTTGGTCATCTGCCAGACCTTGTCGACGCTGTATCCACGATGGAAAGCGGTGGAGATGGCGAAGATGCGCTTGTCGGTCGGGTTAACGAGCTCTTCATCGATATCCTCAACAAAATCGTTCTATAAAATCGAAAAAGGAGAATATCAGACCCTTTTCATAAGAAAAAGAAGAAAAAAATGCAAACCTTGGCAAATCCAGAAAACTGATCATCGATAGCCCGAATCGCTTTCTGGATCGTCTCCTCGAATGTCCTTCCGATGCTCATCACTTCTCCGACACTCTTCATGCTGCTGCTGAGGAGTCTGCTGACCCGGTTGAACTTCTTGAGATCCCAACGGGGGATCTTGACCACGACGTAGTCCAAGCTGGGTTCGAAGCATGCGCTGGTCACTTTTGTGACAGAGTTCTTGATCTCGTTCAAGGGAATACCGAGACCCAATTTCGCGGCGATGAAGGCGAGAGGGTAACCGGTGGCCTTGGAGGCCAAGGCGGAGGAACGAGACAAACGAGCGTTGACCTGGAATGTGTTAGTCCCGAAAACATAGCAGCATATATTCGAAAAAATTCACCTCAATGATGCAGTACTCTTGCGAGGTTGGGTTGAGAGCATATTGAATGTTGCACTCTCCGACGACGCCGAGATGGCGGATGACATTGATGGCAGTGGTTCGGAGCATGTTGTAATCGGAGTCGGAGAGGGTCTGTGAAGGAGCGACGACGATGGAATCACCAGTATGGATACCAAGAGGATCAAAGTTCTAAAAAGAAAAGAAAAAAGGAGTTGAAATAAAAATCAAAGAAAATGAAAAAAAGATTTACGAACCTCCATGTTACAAACAGTGATGCAGTTATCCCTGCAGTCACGAACGACTTCGTACTCAATCTCCTTCCATCCCTTCATACTCTTCTCAACAAGGACCTGGGGGCTAGTAGCGAAGGCCTTGCTGCAAAGTGCCCTCAACTGAGCCTCGTTCTGCGCAAACCCAGATCCCAGACCACCCAGAGCATAAGCCGCACGAACGATGATAGGGAAACCGATCGCATTCGCAGCCGCAACAGCCTCGTCTGGAGTGGTCGCAGTGTGACTCTCAGCACACTTCTCCCCAATCTCTTCCATCGCAGAGGCAAACAGCTGACGATCCTCGGTGGTGATGATGGTTTGGATGGGAGTTCCGAGAACCTGAACGCCTAATTCTTCGAACTCGTCCTTCAAAGCGATTCCGACGGACAACGCGGTCTGACCACCAAACGTGACGTAGATACCGTCCGGTTTCTCGAACTTGATGACCTTCCTGACGAACTCGGCGGTAACAGGCAGGAAATACACTTTGTCTGCGAGACCCTTCGAGGTGGCAATGGTGGCGATGTTGGGGTTGACCATGATCGTATAAATTCCCTCCTCTTTGAGGGCCTTGATCGCCTGCGAACCGGAATAGTCGAACTCGCCAGCTTGACCAATGGACAAACCACCAGACCCGAGAATGATGACTTTCGAGACCTTGGCGCGTGGAACACGCTTGTCGTTGTCCTCCTTCTTTCCGCCGGGCATAGAAAGTGGAGGGGAGAATCCAGTGACGGCGCAGTCCTCAACCCTCTGGATGAAAACGTCAAACAAAAATTCGGTGTCGCGAGGTCCAGCAGTGGATTCGGGATGGAACTGGACGGAGAAGAAAGGTTTATCCTCACAGTAGATACCCTCATTGCTTCCATCGTTCGCGTTCTTGAAGAGCTCCTTCCATCCAGCTGGAAGGGATTCAGTGTCAACCTGATAACCGTGATTCTGACTGGTAATGTAGCATCGTCCGGACAATGCGTCTGTGCAAGGAATGTTGTGGCCACGGTTACCGTATTTCATTTTGGAGGTGGTTCCGCCAGCAGCCAAAGCGAGGAGTTGATGGCCGAGACAGATACCGAAGATGGGGCGGTCACTCTTCTCCATAGCCTTCGCCAACCGCGAAATAGTGGATGCCAGGACCGATGGGTCACCAGGACCATTGGAAATAAATAGACCATCGTAAGGCTCAGGGTCGCGCAGGTAGTCGTAGTCCCAAGGCACAACCTTGAGCTCGACACCCCTTGCGAGGAAGCACCGGATTTGATTGTACTTCATTCCAACATCAATGGCGATAACGCGTAATGGACGTCCAGAGGGATGGAGTAGTGGTTTTCCTTTTGGCTTGTACACAACCGGAGCTGAAATGGATACCTCGGCGACGAGGTTTTTTTCGTTAGGATTCATGAATGGGACGTCAATGTATTCTTCGCGCCAGGCATATGGCGTGGAAGGAACGGAAGTAAGGGTGGTCAAAGAAGATGAACTTGGATCGTCCAAGTGAGGGCGGCCAGGTTGTGGGGCATCAGAGCGTGCCAGAACCTTGCCAAGCATGGAACCCTTCTCCCTGATTTTTTTGGTGAGTGCACGAGTGTCGACACCAAAGATGGCCGGGACACCGTTCTCTTTCAGCCAGGTGCCGAGAGAGGATTTTGCGAGGAAGTGGCTAAAGTCTTCGGAGTAGTAGCCAACTACGAGTGCAGCGATGTGGATTCGAGAAGACTCGAAGTCAACTGGAATCGAGCCGAGGTCTGCTTTTGTAGGTCGTTCAGGAACGCCATAATTGCCAACGAGTGGGTAGGTCAATACGAGGATTTGACCTTCGTAAGATGGATCCGTCAAGGATTCGGTGTACCCCACCATACCTGCGAAAAAAAAAAAGAAAGTCAAAAAAAAAAAGAAAAGAAAAGAAAAATGAGAGCAACTTACCCGTTTGGAAAACACATTCGCCAGAAACGCTCTTGCCTTCAGCACCGAAGCTGAATCCCTTGTAAGCTGTGCCATCGACAAGCTCAAGAACGGCATCATTCATTTCTGTGCCATCTTCGCGCAGACAGGCGGAAGTGACTGGGGAGGCTGGAATTGCAGTGAAGCCGTTGGGTGCGCTGGGTGTTCGGGTGAGTTCTGGACGAACTGGGGCGGAACTGGTAGGCGCAATGGCATTGAGAGCAGGCATGGTTGAGTCGTAAGTGGTTTAGAGAAGACGAGTAGGAAATATGGCGGCAGTGTTCCTCCACACCCAGAAATATAAACTCGGATTCGAGTGGGAGGAAGAGGAACTCGAAAAAAAGACAAGATTAGATCAACGCAATTTCTTTGTTTGTCCTTGCTTTTTTGATGTCAACTTTTGATCGATCATGTCATATGTTTTCCGGCCAAACACTTCTCGCTTCCACTTCGAGTCGGCTGGAAACTGCTGGAACTCGCAAGCGCACGTTCAGCATAAACGTTTAAACGCCCAAACATAGCCCTCCACTTGTCACGGAAACCTGTAGATGTAGACTCTCCGGACAGGTTTGACTATTTTTCTCAATTTCTGGTGTCATTGGCAGATATCTGTCCCGCTATAATTAAAGCCACGGTGAGCAGGCTGCCATTGGGCCACTGGCAATTCGATGATCCTGATCGTAACTTGATGCTGATGCAGATGTTTTATTTAGACATAATGGGTGATTCTTTCATGTCCAAAAAAAATTATGTCTCCAGCTAGGTGAGTGCAGGCTACAGTATATTTTACCAGTGGACACTCGTTTTTATCCTGTTGTCTTGATTTTGCTTCGGGCCCTAAGTACCAGGTTCCAACAAAATCAGATTGACTCTCCTTTCAGTGTCTTCCGAGTATCAGCTTACCGGCAGCATCCACAAGTAAGGCAGTCAACGATCGTCGCCACACATCCCGCAACAGCTAATATAGATAAATTACCCATGGGCCACGGGTGTTCTTCTTTTTGACAAAGAAATGATACCTACTCCCAATAATGCACTCCACACATCTAGCGATCATCCCAACCAGGCCCATTGCAATGGCGCCAATGCAGGAAAAGATATCTGCAATTGTGAGAGCATATCTCTCAATCCAATGAGGCCAGCTCACCTGCTACACAAGAAAATATGCAACTAGATCAAAGTTAAAGCCTCTGAATTGGGGAGCAAAATGAAAATTCGAATCAGACAACATACCCCATGGTCAGAAGAAGCAGCAAATTTACACTTACCAAAATTAACATAGCCAAGTCCCAAGTCCTTTATACTGTTTTCATTAATGACGTTGGGATCTATCTTATGACGACACTTTTCGACGACTGACCCTCCATAAGAAATTGATTCCCAGAATAAACGAGGTGGAGACTGGAGTACCCCACCGGCCATAAGGATCTGTTGTGAGCACCCAAGGACAGAGTCACCTCATAAATAGAAGTGTCGAGACCTCCATTCTCAAACAGTGCCCCATGCTGATAATTCCAATCATCACATATCAATGAAAGGATAAAACTTTGAACACAGCGGCCAGGTTTGTCAGATATATGATATTTATTTAACTGGAAAGCTAAGTCCATCCTCGTACACACATGTAGCGTAAAACCTGCGAAACAAAAGGAAGAAGCAGAAAGAAAAAAAAAAATTATAGACGATCCATCTCCAAAATAACCATTCAAAGATTGAGGTTGATGGGCGTGCATCCAAGTGCAATAACGCCACTCTATACATAATGATCATCGTTATGAGTTATCCAACACACCGAAGATAGCTTTATAGAAACACTCACAAAACTATTATTCGTACAGCAGACGGGTTGAGCAGTACACGAGTTCCCTCCATTACCGAGGACGGAGAGTGGAGAGCACGTAACACCACTATTCAAAATAAGCAGCCTGAGGAGGTGTATCCTTTTCATTTGTAAGAGAAAATGACTTACACAAGCCCAGTGACGGAGCTAACGGCGATGCCGAGGAGGTCTAAAAGACCTACAACGCCTGAATTACTTGCCTAGTAGTAAGTTAGCTCTCTGATTGCAAGATAACAACGTTTCACGTACCGTTTGGAGAGAGTTGCAACACTGGAGAGACCCAGTATTACATTGGTTAGTGGGTCCAGTAGACTGTCAAAGGCGATTACCCAGAATTGGTGAGTCAGCGACTTGCTCCGCCAAAGAGAGATAGAGAGAGAGACGTCACTCACAGAACCATATCCGCCCGACCCAGATCCAGAGGTAGACGTTGGGCACGCAGCAGTCACCGTAACATCCTTGGTGATCGTAACCGGGACATCGAGGGTCGTCGTCGTGATCACATCCACAGTAGTCGTAAATGGAACCTCAGTAATCGTCGTAAAACCCAGGGTTTTCGTCACCGTATTCGTCGCAGTCGCAGTCGTCGTCGCAGTTGCAGTAGCAGTAGCCGTCGAGGTCACAGTAGCAGTCTCGGTACGAATAGCAGTGACAGTGCTTGTCTGCACGACCGTACCCGTAGTCGTAGTCGTGATAGTGGAGGTAACGGGGAGGATGCTTGTCACCGTGTTCGTCAAAGTAGTTGTCACCGTCTGGACTGGATCAACAGAGATAGTCGCAGTGACGGTTGTTGTTGAGCCTCCGCCGCCGGTGGTTTGGGTGACCGTCTGCGTCTGGGTGTTCGTGACAGTAGACGTGAAGGTGTTGAGGACAGTCGTTGTCGGGCCAGGCACGCTGAGAGTTGACGTCTTCGTGGCGGTAGCGGTAACGGTGCTCGTCAAAAAGACGGTAGTCGTGGTCGAACCGCCGGGCGGGCTATATCCAGGACGTGGCTTTGCAGCCACCAGGACAGCGGACGTCAACACGACAAACTTGACGAATGTACCAGTAGAAAGAAAGGCGAGCATCCTTGAAGCTTGAGGTTCGAGCTTGAAGTAGAAAGAAGGAAGAAAGAAAGGACTTTCACAACTTGAGGGCGACTTCTCGACTGGAGAGAACCTGACAAAATCCATTCTCCCAACACTGCTTATATAGATTTGAAGAGAGATCTTAAAGTGCTTTTTCGAACTTGGTATGGACTTCCCGTGATTCCATCCTTGGAGGCGTTGAATCGATGATGTTCTGATGGAACCGCGTATCACCTACGTCGAGGGTTGATCCTACGCAGAAAAAAAGTCGACCATGAGTGTTGAGCACGAGGAAAAGAATAAAACAGACCACAATTCAAGGGGCCTTCTCTGTCTCGCCACCGCTGACACTCGACAGTGACGAGCGGAGCTAGTGAAGCTCGACACATCTTGAAATCGGACTCCCGACCCCGTAAATAGCGCATCATGATTATGTGGCAATCACATCCAAGGACCTCGATTTTAAAAGGTTAGCCACCTTCCCTTTCTAATGAAATCAATCAGGGGCCCTGACTTCATAATTGAATTCACGTTTATTTCATTTGGTGAACCAGTCCTAGACGCCTTTTTTCAAAAACATATCATCAAAAGAAAAGAAAGAAAAAATGGGGTGACGGGACGTACCTCCGAGGTTGAACGAAGCTCAACGAAGGTTCGTCGTCGAAACGGTCCCGAGTGGCGTTGCGAGTTCCTAGGACCTCCACCACGATGTCAAGAAAAGAAAAAAAATCGAGCACCCTCGGAGGAACCCCAATTCACCTGTCCGACGGCCAAAGTACTATAGACAAACGACAGTTCAATCCGCCTTACCCCGACCAGTCCCAAATCAAAGCATGTGCATGGGTTCATGGCCCGCATTCCCAGCTCACAATGGCACACAGTTGGACGATTTTGGTTTTTCCTACCGAAGACGCCGATACACTTCGTCGAAGTTCTTTTGATTCAGGATCAAAATGAAGAGCCAATCTTTCGAAGGCGAAGTAGACATATGCGAAAATGCAAAGCGGTGAATGCAAAGCGTCTCCGGCTGACGGCCAAAATGGATGTGTTGGAACTTGAGAGGGAAAGCCACATCTATCGAAAGAAATTCAGATACTGATTGAGGATCGGATTATTCAAAAAAGGATATATTGGCGGCTTACCGGTACCTCTCAAAAGCTTTCATCACCAGCCCGAATGGCACTTCTGAGTTGGCTGCAATGGGACACATAAGCTCAATGTCGATATCAAGGCGTTCACACAGACTCCAGGACATTTAATGCCATTTCATTTTGTCAGATCCACAAAGAAAGTAAAAAAAAGCGCAAAAAAGGAGAAACAATGGATATTCATCAAAGGACGTGCGTGCAAGTAGGGTAAGGTCGTGGGCATAAAAGTGGTATGAATGCCGCAAAGCGTATGAAGTTTTGCGACGACGATGCACCGAATGGGAAAGCAAATGAAAATACGTAACGACGGGGCAAGGATATCGATGAGGATCTACTGTTCCTCCTCTGGAGCTTCGTCCTCGTACTCGACCTCCTCCTCAACACTAAAAAAACAATTGTTAGAAGATGAAATAGAAGGATGACATAAAGCGACCCACGTGGCGTCCTGGTACTGCTGATACTCAGCAACCAAATCTTGCATGTTGGATTCGGCTTCTGTGAATTCCATTTCGTCCATACCCTCCTGTGTGTACCAATGCAAGAAAGCCTTCCTCTTGAACATGGCAGTGAATTGATCGCTGACACGCTTGAAGAGCTCCTGGATAGCAGTTGAGTTACCCAAGAAAGTAACCGACATCTTCAATCCACGAGGAGGAATATCACACTGAGCAGTGATGACGTTGTTGGGAATCCACTCGACGAAGTAGGCAGAGTTTTTGCTTTGAACATTTTGCATCTGCTCCTCGACTTCCTTCATCGACACCTTGCCACGGAAGACAGCAGCGACCTAATAAATGAATTGAGTAAGCCATTATCTATATTGGGATGCAAGTTATTTACAGTGAGGTAGCGACCATGACGAGGATCGGTGGCAGCCATCATGTTCTTGGCATCGAACATTTGTTGGGTCAACTCAGGGACAGTGACGGCACGGTATTGAGCACTTCCGCGGGCGGTGAGAGGGGCGAAACCGGTCATGAAGAAATGGAGACGAGGGAAAGGAACTAGAAATATTATCAGTGACGGGAAGAATTGGTGAAGGAGAACGACAAACCCATGTTGACAGCCAATTTCCTCAGATCAGAGTTAAGTTGACCAGGGAAACGCAAACATGTTGTTGTTCCGGACATGACGATAGAGACAAGGTGGTTGAGATCGCCATAGGTGGGTGTCGAGAGCTTGAGGGTCCTGAAGCAGATGTCGTAAAGAGCCTCGTTATCAATGCAGAAAGTCTCGTCGGAGTTCTCGACAAGTTGGTGAACAGACAAAGTGGCGTTGTAGGGCTGTATGATGTCGTAAGCAGAAGAAAATGACACCAAACAAAATATCTCATACCTCAACAACGGTATCGGACACCTTAGGACTGGGCACGACAGAGTATGTGCACATCATTCTGTCGGGGTATTCCTCACGAATTTTGGAGATAAGAAGGGTACCCATACCAGCACCAGTTCCACCACCGAGAGAGTGGGTGATCTGGAAACCTGTCACGTGGTGTTAGGTTCATCGATACCACAGAAAACGAATTGAAGGAAAGCTTACCTTGGAGGCAGTCTGTGCCTTCAGCTTCCTTACGAACGACATCGAGGACGGAGTCGACGAGCTCAGCTCCTTCAGTGTAATCTGTGATGAGCGGGGAAGGTGGTAAGTAATCGATCAAAACGTGTTCAAAACGAGGACAAAGAAAGAAGAAAAAAAGATGTCAAGACGCGTCAATAATAGGCTAGAACGTGTTCCAAAAGTGCCAACATGCGCATGTTCGCGTAAAAAACCCTGAGGGTAACTGAAAGGGGTAAAGAAAAAAAGAGAACTCACGTCCTTTCGCCCAGTTGTTACCAGCACCACTCTGGCCAAAGACAAAGTTGTCGGGGCGGAAAAGACCACCGAGAGGACCAGATCGAACAGAGTCCATGGTTCCGGGTTCGAGATCGACGAGTACAGCACGGGGAACGTACTTGTTGGCCCCAACCTCATTGTAGTAGACGGAGATGCGCTCGAGCTGGAGATCGAGGTTACCCTTGTATTGACCATCCCGCTCGATACCGTGTTCATCGGAGACAACTTCCCAGAACTTGGCACCTAGATGACAGCGCGACAAGGTTGAGTACACGAAAATGAGGTGGCAGGGTGAAATCGATGCCCACCAATTTGGTTACCACACTATCGCGAAAGGAGGGGTTGGTTCAACGTTGCAAGGAGGATAAATTCTTGGAGAGACGACATACCTGGCCAGTTTGCAAGTGGACGATCTCACGCATGCTGAAAGACAGTGTCAGTCATGGTCGAGTATGAAAGTGGTACGACAAAACAACGCGACAACAAAGGGTGTTTCCCCAAGCACGGTGGCGGAACGCGCCTTTGGTGGCGATGGAAGAGGATTTGTGGGTTAAGAAATGATACTTACATTAAGAATTAGAGGAAACGGAAGGGAAAAGGGTATTGTCGTTCAAGGAGGTGGACTGGACACGAAGACAAGAAAATGTCAGGTTGTTCGGGCAAAGGGTCACACTGAAATTTTCAAACTCAGATTCACACCCCGGGTGGCGCGTGCGTATCTTTGGGGTCAGGGGCTCCCATCAACCCTGAACATTTCATTACCGTTCCTCAACGTTCCTTGCAATCCAAAAGGTCGCAATACCGTGTGGTGGAAGAGTGCATATCGTGAAGTCTGAAGACGTGTAAATTCCTGACGATTATCGAGTTGGATCTGACCATCGCCTTAAAATGATAGCTAGTTTTCCTGGTCAAATTGGAAAACATGCAAGACGACACGTTTGTTCCATTCCGTTCGGCAAACAAAACACGAGGAGTCATATCACAGTGCGACCAAAGAAAACATAAGATCGATGGTTGAGCAAATTCTGTATGTTTAATAGGAGTCTCCGGTACGATTATTTCCACACCGATACATAACCATTAAAGCTAAAGGTTGACGTTGATTGGTACACAGCCGATGGCGATAATCCCTTGCTACTCGGGCAAAAAACATGAGATTGTTCGGAAATAATCCTCGAGGCGGCAAATTACTTACGAAGTTGTTGTTTTCGCAACAAACGGGCTGCGTATGACATTGATTTTGGCCAATACCCAAGATGTCGATGGGAGAACAAGTAATTCCACTAAGGCAAAAGTGCCATCAGCTATTGGGTTACAGGCACATACTTAGAATCGATTGGGACGTACACTAGGACCTCCACACCCTGGAGGACTACGCCCAGGAGTCCAAGCAGAGTTCCGACAATACTTCCATCGGACTGGCGCCTCTGAGTCAGAACCCACCCAGTTGAATGGAATCAGTATGCAGTACGCACCCTTTCCAATGCATTGCAGCACTGAAGGTTCGATCCGTTGCACTGGTCAGCAGGAATCGATGTCGATGAAGGGGGAGACTATGCCGGTATTCCATCCGTTAGTGTTTTCTTATTTGTGGCCTAGAGGAACTGACAGTTGTGATCGTTGTAGTGGCGGCCGCAAGCACGCCCAAGAGAGCCAGGACATAAAAGATAGAAATGCGAGAGAACATGACTGAAAACACAGATCTGAGGGGAAATATTCCTGCTTCACGCCAATCGAGTATCAGTCCTTTTATACCAGTACAGAGCCGAACAAGAACACAGGATCCCCAGAAAGCCAAAAATTAAAGACTCGGCATGCAGGATTAATCTATCCTCTTGAATAATCAGTATGACAGAGCGACTATGTGCAAATGGGCCGGCTACAGAGGGAATTGTGTCCTGCTTTGACAGTCCTGTGAACGGCGAGGTTTTTTTTGCAGAGTCGAACACAGGTCAGGGCAACAAATTATTTGTCTGTCAGAGTCGTGATTGATTGACCGTAAGGACGACTCTCAAAATTTCCGGCTTAAGGCTGAGAATGACAATAGAAGACAGCTCGAGATTGGCTCCAGACAGACAAGTGGAGCATCAAATGGTAGACGCGTGAATGTTGTCCGACGTCGAAATGCTCTGCATTCAGGAAGCTGGGTCGGGGGCCGACTCCACATTTAACAAGCCTCGGGGTAGAGCGGTATGGTTTTTTTTTATCATTGAGCTGGAGCGTTGTTGTCTGTACACCATCAGGGAAGATAGAGCAAAGTAATCAGCTGGAGCTGTATTCGGAATCCGACCTCGAGATATTCTAAATCGGCGACCTGGTATTACCGCTTTACTTCTTTTTGATGCAAAATGCTTACTCGAAAACTTGAACACTGTCGAACGGGGGTTGCGTTTAACATGAATCCGTTATGTATGAGGGTTGTGGAAGTCAAGTGGAAAAGCGGTCGGAATGATAATCGAGGACGCACTTGGATTTCAATTTTCGCATCAACTTGGCATCAACCGAAACTTGATCCGAACTCGGCAGCCTTTCCCTTCGGTTTTTGCTCTCATCCCCTTTGCATCCCCTCAATACATTAATTATCACAGAAACGTTATCGCACTCGACCGTGAAAGTGTTTGGTCCTTTTCCCTCCTCAGTCATCTGATCAGCGAGCTCGAATCGTCATGGGGCCGGTACAGCATGTTTCGGGTATTTCGTCATAGGCACTGGCCTTGTAGAACCACTGCCAGATTCGAGAGGTCAAGGACGTGTGTTTTTTCTGAACG
>JAHXRV010000112.1:0-55121 GCA_019904355.1 Psilocybe tampanensis | reverse complement strand
GTGCACCTGGGCATCTTTGAGTAAAAAGTTTTTTTATAACTGTGCTCTCAAAGTGCTTTGGCATACCTGTGTCTTTGGCATACCTAGAGATCTTTGGGTACACATAAGTCACTCTAAAGACAAAACCCTTTTTCCTGATGTCATGGAAAGCTCTGGTATGTTTACAGCATACTCTTCCCACACATATCTTCAATTAATAGTTAATAGTACCTACAGGTAATCATAACACACCTAATTTTGCGTACAGACATAGGTTCGTCCTGGAGGGCGACGCTCTGGCTTGAGGATACTTGAGGATGCAGGTATATGAGTGTGCTCGCCCTCTCGAGGCGGAGCCTGGATGCCCTAACCTGTCATGCGTCACAGGCCGTCACAACAGTGAACGTTTGCGAAATTTTGCAAACTTTCGGATAATGCCGGCCATATTAATTCAAGCTCAGCCAGTCGGTCACCATCGCGCTTTAGAAAAAGGTGAATTACTCATGGTGAGCACCCCTTTTAATCGCAGCAAGCTTTTCCCGTTGATACGCCAGTTGGTTCCCGCATCGTGTTTGCAGATGATCTCGGTAGGATGTCATGGTTTGTGATGAGGTGTGTGTGTCTGTGTGTCTGTGGTGAGTCGGAGGCGCTCGTTGTGATGTCTGACACTCGCTGACAACACCTGTCATTTGAACAGGCTCCCTTTGCTCGCCGTTCTCTGAATCCTCAGCCCTCAAGACCCTCGTCCGCGATATTTACCGCCGAATATTCGTGTTTGGTACGGCTGTTGTGGGTTGTGATGAGGTGAGAGGGTGTATGGTGAATCGAAGGTCCTGGTTGTGATGTCCGCTCAATTGATTTTTGTCTGTACTAGATCTGTGTTGTAAAGTCAGATACATAGGTTGCAAAATTTTGCAAACTTTTGCCGAATTGATGCCGAAAGGGAGATGTCACATGTTTACCTACTTAGCAACAAGCCGAGAAATGCAGAGATGCCGATGGTTACCATTTATTATGTCTGATTGACGAAATGTTATATTACGAAGAAGACACTTGTGTTAACGGACAAAACTGCACGTCAAGTGCCAGAAAAAAAACTCAGCTTATAAATAAGCCTCGTAACTGAGGAGAAGGTCACGACACCAGTGTTAGAAAAAAGCGTCTGAGGCGGAGGCGCACGATGTTCTGAAGGACACAAGGGGGATATATTACGTTTGACCTGTTGAGCTCGTAGGCAAACGGATGAAGAAAAGAGGGAAGGGAAGGAACGGAAACGACGACCTAGCTACGATTACATAATAATCCGAATTAGGTAATCTACTATAAAAAGTCCGTCGAGTACTTAGATTGAATATTCCAACATTCAAAGGTAAGCATTATGTTCGGGGAAACACATTCGTTCAATCTCATGTTTTCAATGCGCAGAGACACTGCGGTACGCACCATTACATGGCGCCGGAGGTTATGAGCGCACCAGCGTATGACAGACGCGTGGATTTATACAGTGTTGGTGCGGTGGTCTTGGATATGTACGTTCAGTTTAAATTGCGCCTGCGACGTTTACTCATGCCATTTCATAGACTGGTAGCTATGCAGAGTTGCGAAAACCCACTCAAAGCATGGAGACAGAACCTCAATGGGCGTGAGCCAAACGCCCGTGATATCGTTGAGCTTTCGCTGGATCGCAATACCTGTCTGCAGACCGACCAAAAACTGCAAATGGCGGACTCTAGAGGTGGGTAGATTTTTGTACACTAGAACCCTCACATGTAACCTGCTAACCGCCCACGACTTAGCCTTAGCGCTGGCCGAAGGCCTCCTTAGATACGAGCCACTCGAGCGTATCAGTTGGGAAGTTACACTGAAAAACGGTTGGTTGCATGAGATGGATTCCCGGCGTCACATCAACCCACAGACTCAATTAACACCGACCGAATCCGCAAATGGGTCCACCGGGGAGTTAGCTTCTGTCGCGTCACGCGAACTTGAAGAACTGACTATTCGTCGCGAGACGACGCCAATGATTCAACGTGGGGTGACTCCAGCCATGAGTCATCACGACACTCGGACCCTCGGTTCCCCCGCTCCCCTTGTGGCAGTTCCAACGGTCCAAGCCGAAGAAATCCAATCTGTTGCTGGGGCTGTCACACAACCTGTCGTTATGTCTGCCCCCGCTCCCGCCGTGGAAGTTCCAACGGTCCATCCTGAAGACATCGAGCCCGTTGCAGCTGGGGCTGTCGCACAACCCGCCCAAGTACCTGTCGAAGTAAACGTACGCAACCTCCAGCTAAAAAGGCGTTCCTCACGTATCGCAAAGCTTGCGCGGGACAACGCCATAGTCAGACCGTACTGGTTGTATCGCAGTGGCTGGGAAAGGGAAACTCCTCCTCCTTGATGCAGTTTGTGTATAGACCAAATAAATTTTATTTTTCATCTGGTGGATCCCCGAGCGAGTGCGCGATGTGTACTAATGATCTTCAAAGCGCCTCCATTCCACGTCGTCAAAGTAGAAGTGCCGCTGGTCTGACTCCAACAAATCGGCTAAACGTTGATCGAGGTCCAACGGGGGGAATAAGTTATACTGCAGGTGGTTTTTGACGGTGTCCCAGAGCGTGAGTTTGTCTTGCCGAATCATCCTTTGCTTCGCCGCCTCCCGCTGTTCATCGTTGAGACCCCAACCAATGATATTGGGATCTGAATAGTTGATGTATGTCAAAAGTGGACCGAGGGACTTTGGAAAATCTTCTTTACGGTTCATAAACGTGCCTCGCGAAGGACGTTGAACGATGGAAGGATCATGATATTCGTCGTCGGGGTCATCGGTACTCAAGCCAGAGTCAGATAGGAATCCGCCGCAATCGTTGAGTTCGTCACCAAAGTTGTCCAAATATAGCGGATTCATCCTCCCGATCTCCTTGTCTTCGTGCGGGTGCTCGATCTCCCATATATCCTCTAAATCCCATTCTGATGGTTGGTAATCTGTATCACTGGAGTCGTCATCGAAGTCGCCAATACTGGCCCAGGGAATGTGTTTCTGTGACATCGACGTCTCGGAATCGCTCTCTTCATCAGATGATTCCCTCGTCCAATTCCACGATCGCAGCTCCCCAAACGGCGTGCGCCCACGAGAGTCAAGGAAAGAATATGGGTCGTCAACGAAGTCCTCATCTGTTCCATTAGAATCTGAGTAGGTGTCGTCCAAATCATCGTCGTCACATTGGTAGTTGAGTATCGTTAGTGGGACGGTGGGGTCCAGAGTGCTGGGGTCATCGAGTCTGCGCCGCTTGACCCGTTGGGAAGCATCCGCAGTTACGACGTGATACGGAGAAGAAGTCCTACAGACAGTGAAGGTATGAAACGGGCAGCAAGAGAGTAAACATAAACACAACACACCTTCGTCTTTTCTTTCCTCTGCCGTCTAAATGACCTGCGTTCTCAGCCATCCCAGCCTGTTCCTCAATTCCAAGCATAGCTTCGGCACCGACCATACCCGCCATTGTGCTGGAAATGGCCGACTGATATGCCTTCTCCATGTCCAGTTTATGCTGAAGGAGGAAGACTTCGGCACAAACGTCCCTGGCGGCGTTTCGGGACTCTTGAATGGCTGCTTTGATGCGTATGTTTGCCCTATGGAGGTCCTCGGACATTTGTTGGAGATGATGCGACTGGATGTCGGCGTTGTAGTCCTGATTGACTCGAGCGTCGCTTGACGGTCCAACCACGCTCAGGTTTAAAGCAGGTTCTACCAACGTGTCATCCGGACTGGGTAGCCTGTTTGGAGATTTCGAATGAGCCCGATGCTCTATATGCCAGTCAACGAGATCCATCACATTTCCATCCACGACAATGGCGTTGGAATCCTCTACGTTTTCCGCCTGTAGCCATTCCGTTCCTTTGAACAACGAATCGCGTATCTCGTCGGTCGACAGTTTTCCGGCGTCGCGCAGCTTGTGAAACTAGGAAAGCTCAGTCTTTTCCATCCCTGAATCGTAGGAACGCAGAGAACCTACTCGAGCGTAATCTCTTTGGACCTCGATTGGGAGGTTTCGGAATGTTGAAAGGGATATCGATGTTTCGGTGAGGTGAGTTGGTGCAACTGGTGTATTCGTGCTTAAAGCAGATGAATGTCGCGTAGAATCCATATTCGGACCTCAAGGTGTGCGTTTGAGAGCCCCGAAGTCTATGTGCAAGTAAGAGTTTCGGAGAAAGAAACAAAACATATGGAATCAACCAAACGGGAGTTCCAAGAACGGACGAACATCACAGCCCGGCTATCCGGTCCGGAGTTCCCCTGTCATGGGGAATGGACGGCCCGTTGGCATGTCTGCCGTTGTTCGAGGTACTTGTCGCAGGCTCGCATTTCATTAGAAAGAACTTTCAGAAACCCTTGGCGAAATCTACCACGACCTCCTCGTAATGTTTCCCCATTGAGGAATAGTCAGGACTCAGAAAACCCCACAACTAACCACGTACGCGTTACCTCGCATCCGTCGCTCATCAACGAGGTGGCACTATTCTGAAGGAGATACCTTTATCTAGGAGAAGAACGGTGAACCACCAAGGTCCAAAACACGTACCTGGACAACTCAAGCTCAAGCGCTCAAGAGTCACGCCGCCACCCACGTATGTTTGACGTCGACACGAGTGACTGTGTAAACGAAGACGGCCGACAACAACGACGATCAGCAAGCTGGAAACCAGCAAAAGAAAAGAAGGCATATCGACGTTCGCCGCCACATCGCTCATGTGTGTGATGACTGACGACCTGGAATGGAGGGGAGACGACGGAGCGGGATGAAGAGGAGATGAATCATGGTCAGGGGAGGGGAAGAGTAGAGAGGTTGATTCAAATTAATTATAAGGGGTCGGATTGGGACTTCCGTTGGGAGTGCAGTCAAGGTTTCAACGGGTCAAGGTCAGGTACCGTCTAAGTATCTCAAGTTGGCTATCTAGTACTAGTACTCAGGCTTGCGTCGCGTTGAATCGTCCCATCCACAAGCTATCGAGGCAGCTTCGTCTTTTGTTCGTCAAGTTTATCATCAGATATCGATATCTACTTATATCGAATCTGGAGACTATGCTTCCATCAATTGACTCGGATATGTCGATACACAAACAATCGAAGGTGAACTCATACACGAATGATTATGATTATGATACCCACAAAAAGTGATAGAATTAGAATCAGAATCAGAGTCGATCCATGGGGTATCTCAACAATTTCAATTTGAACGTATTTGAACATCCGACGTTCAAGTTTGTGACTCGTTCTCTCCCCATTCATTCACTCGCCAAAACGTGTTGAACATTCAAATTAGTAGAGATGCTAATCAGATACTAACGCCGTACGTGAAAGTGGAACATACCCATCAATCCCTAATACTACCCCAAAGCACCAATTAAAAAATCACAGACCTGAGACGTTGGATGTCAATGACCAACTTGAAGCACGCTGGAGAATATTACGTTGGAGATGATAAAGAGTCAAGACGGAGATCGTCGTCTCGTTTCTTCCAGAATGCGCAATCAGTCCCAATATAAGTATTTGTTTCTCGCGTCGAACAAGTTGTGAAGGAATCAAGTAAGTAGGGTCTGGACTCTGTGCGGCCCCAAAGTAAGTATGAAAGCCTACTCGTTCTGACAGTGACACTAAAGATATCCACGAATAAATTGTAATTTGTAATTTGTCCCACATCGTCAATCCGAATCCGAACCCAAACTTCAACCTCTCGCACTCACACTTACACTCACCATGGGCATGAGCATCCACCACGTCTCCATTATTGTCGTCGCTTCCCTCCAGGACGACAAGAAGTTCTAACTTCTACCTGGTCGCGCTCGCGAGTCGCGCCTCTCGGGTACTTACACCGAGATTATGTCCTTCGAGCCTCATGCAGTCACCAGTGGGCTTCGGTGGGCCTGACAGCAAACCAGATTTCTGGCTCGGCGCCGTAGCGAAGGGCGGCGGTGACGGTGGTGCAGTGTGCACCGACCATGGGCCCGGGGGGTCCATATCGCCTTTCGCTGCTGAGAACCAGGTCCACGAGCACTGGCAGGTGGACGTGTTGTATGCAGCTTCTCTGTACGTGTTTTTGTCTCTTTTATCTCGAGTATACCTCTCCTACTAACTGCCAGTGAGGCAAGTCTATTGAACGTTTATGTGCTATCGATTCCGATTCAGAAACGGGAATGCAGGATATATGGGGGCGGTACCGTAAAAAGGGGGGAAAAGGACAGGGACTTGATAGGAGGAAATTGGAGGAGGAGAAAGAACGAACGCCCCTCGCCTCATCGATGTGTCGATGATAGTGCAGAAGTTACGTATACTAGTACGCATCGTCTAAGGTAAGAACGAAAGAGGGTACTCCTTTGACTCAATGATCACAATTCTAATGAATTGAATTGCCGCGTAACAAAGAGGGAAGCATACCCCACCTAATGCCTATTCGTAGCCATTTATCTATTTCTGTATTTGAAAAGAGCAGAAAAGAGCAAGCAAGAGAAAAGATTGGCATCAAAAGGATGGCAATCTCAATACTTACTTAGGGGGGTGGACGTCGATGGACCGCGATCTAGCCCCCCCTCCACGGGCCCTCCACGTGTATCCCATCCCCAGTTCGATGAGTCACACGTCCAATTTGGGAATAGAGGACGTCGGACGTGATAAACAACTTTGTCCATCTGCCGAAACGGTGAACGGTGGACGGTGTAAGCCGAGCCCCTCTTTTCTCCTGCCCCTCTCACTATCCTCACCCCATGTGTATGGACGATGGGCATGCGCAGTCTATTCACACTCTTTTCCTGTTGTTTCGCTAGGAAACCGGCTGTTGTTCAACGTGTAAGGATGTCTTTCGTTGTCGGTTCCAACTTCCAAGTCATTTCGCTCATGTTTGGACAGGAGACGGTACCAGATGAAAACACGCACCTTATCATCCCGATTACGATTGAACCCAGTCATCCGTGAGTTCGAGTCGTTGTTGTTTCTGGTTGTGTGGATGTAACTGCTGAAGAACATTAGGACGCTGACAGCCTATGTTATCGACCAACAAAAGATAAAAGAACGCATGTCGAGTATCGTTCGCTCAAAAGAAGGGTAAGTAAGTCTTTTCCCGTATTTCAAAACTGATTTCGTAATGCTTTCCTTTCGACGCAGGAAAATGGTAAACGTAGCCGCGCATCTGCCATTCAACCTGCACAACCGAAAACTATCCGCGACGATGGATAATTCGTCTTCATCACGATCCGTCTCGTCTTCGACGACACATAACCACCACCACCATCATGGCTCGTCGCTTAGTCTGACCTTCACACCACAACCACATTCACATTCACATGTCCACGTCCACCCATCGACATCGAGGTCTTCGTCCGTCGACTCATCCTCTAGGGAGACATCCAATGCGAGCCAGGCAGCACCGATCCTCAACTTGAGGCTCGTGCGTGGCCTTCCGTCGTTTCCGTCATCGTCGAAAGGAGGTGCGGGTGCTGTGAGGAACTCGAGGAGGGGTCGGAGGAAGCAACGGCGAGGTGTGAAGGAGACGGCGAATGTGGATGAGGTTGAGTGTGCTGGGGATAGAGAGGAGGCGATCGTTGTGGGTGGACGTTGGGCAAGGGACGTCCTGGCTGCCAGTCCAGTGGATAGCCCCGGCGTGGGCGTAGACTCTTCAAACGGTGAAGAGAAGGAGGAAGGCACGCCGCGCGGTGTGATGGACGCTGACCATCGGACGAATGAGGAGTTGCGTGATCACCCAACGGTCTCCATCTCACCTGCCTCCACGACGAGCAGTGTGGGGTTCATGCTTGTCGATCCGGGGCCGTTGACGGTCGCTTGGGGGTGATTCACTCCACCATCCCCATTCCTTGCTTTCTTCGTCTCTGGAACCTGGATCCCACATACCCACGCCCACCGTCGTCGGTCTTTACATCAAATACCAAAACATATCCATACCATGCAGCCATGCCCTCCAACTCACGTTCGTTCGTTCTGAATCGACAGTACATCCTCGCATCTCATCTATATCGTCTCCACCGTACAAAACTAAAACTCAAAGGAAGGATATCTTGTCCTTTACCGACGAGGCTCACTCATTGCATTGTTATTTTCTCTACGGCGCACATGTATATTATAGTATACAACAGCTTTCTGACGAATGTTCGGGTGGAAGTCTCACACTCTCAGAGGGCAGGTCGAATTGGTTGGTTGGTTTGGGTATCTCCCCGTTGTCTTTGCCATGCTTTCCCATTCACCATTCACCATTCACATTCATTCCATTGGCGCGCGCTCTCGTTTCGGACTGCATACTGTATGGCCATTCATTTTCTTGTTCTCACATCACCGTCATATCGGTACGCATGCATCGATCAGTACTCAGTACTCAGTATTCGGACCTACTTACGTCTCTCTCCAAACGAAGATCGAAGCCCTTGTGATGCGAATTCCGATGATGGGATTTTTTCTGTGGAGGGAGGTTCAGGTGTAAGAAATACAAAGACTCGGAAAAAAGAGAATCTTGAAGCTCAACGACGACTCGACGAGACCGAGACTGAGTGCAGGAAGATAGGGAGGTCCTCAGTCTCACTGCGCGTATAGGCCGTGGTGGTGGAGTTGGGGTATGCGTGGAGACGGTTTAGGACGGTTTGGTGAGGACAAGGACGTTGCGTGTAATAGTCGTCGGGGTCGAGATGTGGATAGGTGAAGCCAAACTTAAAAGCGAAGCTGGGATGTGTGAGGGCGAATGGAAGTGCGTCGAGAACTTGGCAAAGTTAGGATCCGATAACGCAGAGCAGCTGACGCGCTGACGTCGTAGTGTTTGGTGTGTTGGCGCCGGGTGGTGCTGTTGGTGAGCGGTAGAGGCAAATAAACTTGTCCATACCAATGGTATAGGGTGTGTAGGCGGGTGAGTGGGTGGACAAGTGTCAAATTCAATGAGCTTAGAGAGAGAGCCAACTGTGAGTTTAGAGTTTTATACCGTCGTCGCTGAAGTACATAAATTATAGGACTCTGAGAAGAGTGGTTACCAAAATCGAACGGAGGACAAGATCGTGCGCGTGATGCCCTAAGCCCCCCGAGTCTTTCTCCTCCATCATCATCATCATCCGACTCGGAATAGAGATCTGGGAACTTGGAAGATGACGGCGGATATGGATGGGCTCGAGCTCGAGAGGGACGGAGAGGGAGGCAAATTTGAGGTGGTAGTTGTGGACAAGGGATGTCCCGGCGTCTAATCCAGTGGAAAACCACAGTGCAGTGTACTCGATCAGTGCGGAGAGAGAGGAGGATTCAGAAGAGGGCACGGCGAGTGGTGTGATGGCACCGTCCGCGACCCTCTAATACATCAGACGGGCGCGGGTTTGCGTCATCGACCCACGGTTCCCATCTTACCTGCGTCTATGTACAACGAGCAGTATGGGCTTCAAGCTCGTACGTACGTAGGTCTGGGGCCGGGTCGTTGATCGTCGATCGGAGTTGATGTCATCACAATTCCAATTCCTCTCTTCTCACTTCGTCTGGTCCCGTCTGTCCATGTCAGCGCTCTAGGCGACTCGGACGACACGGGCGTCTACCCCCTACCCCCTCTGTCATCAGGCTCGTCTCCACGAAGATGCCATAATTTCATTGTGTGGTTTTTTTTTTGGTTTTGAATATACATATGTCCAAGGACCACGCTGAACGGCAAATGGCGAGAGCAACTGACCGAGTCGCTCAACAAACTGGAAGAGTACTATGAGGGATGGGCGATTCAGCACCTCTTCGAACAGTAAGGCTCGCAGTATCCGTACCGCGACGTACGGTGATAGCATCGAAGACATGTCGGACTATTCTTGGAGAATGAATATTAATGAATGCCAGTGCGAAAAGTAGACAAACACCTCCAGGAGCTTCAAGAGTGTTGGAACTTGGTGATGTCGGCAACTGAGCGACTCGTTCGATCGCTGCTAGCGAGGCATAAATTTAGGAGTGGTGATAGTGAGCTGTGCTGAGAAACGGACAATGGAATGGTGCGATGTGATGAGGTTAAATGTCGAGAGATGGATGACAGAGCAACGACTGATGCAGGTGTCTATTTTCATCCATGCTGTACATGTTTACTCGTGGCTGCCCAGATGACGACGCGTGGCCATGAATAATGCATAATGGCAGAATAGGTGGCATTGGGTTTACGATACATGATTACGACAAGCGGTAGAGAGAACAAAAGCCCAGAGAGAAAACGTGGATAATATTCCAATGAATCGCAATTTGCGATGGAATGTGTTGTTGGATACTCCGAGATGTAGCTTTTTTGTGCGATGTTGTGTTTGTGGTGTTCGGTTCGTTGTCGATCAGATTCAGACATATGACGGTGATGGAGAAGCTGCCAGTGACGACCGTGGAGAATGGGCGGACGGACGGGAGCAGAAGGTGACGATACTTTAACAGTTAAGACTCAGTGAGCTTGAAGTAGAACTTGAGCTTGATTTTCGACTTGAAGAGGAATAATTAGGAGCTACAGAGATAATTCCGATGTGAGAGGGGCAGGAGACAAGACAGGGGGTTGTTGTTTTGAGAAAATTGAAATGGAGAGACGGGATCGGAGTGTGAAAAATTTGACCAAACAGGGGCTAAATTTGATGGGGATGTCACATGGAAAAGGACTAATTTCTGTGGAATGTTTGTTTTGTTGTGATTTTTGCCCGTCCGAGCCCTTCTCGTCCTCGTCTTCGTCCCTCGTCGTCGTCGTCGTCGTCGCTCTCCTTCTCGTCGCCGCCGCCGTTGTTTCCCCTCTTCTTTCTCTGCGGATCCTTTCTCTCTTTCTTCTCTTGTATATTCTCCCTACGGCTAACCTGCTTGGGTCCCTTAATACGCCACTCTACATACCCTAACAACCACCCACCACCACCATCATACAATGGGTTGCGTACAGTCCACCGGCGTCGATGACGAGGCCAAGGCCCGTGAGTATCTTCTTTCTCTTCCTAGCTCGTCGTTGGGAAAGGTCCTGGCAAAGACCAACGAGCCGCCGCCGCCGCCCCTGTGTTCCTTTTTTTGCCACCACTCCGTCTGCTCACACCCACCCATTCTGAACAGGAAATGACGAGATCGAGAACCAGCTCAAGCGGGACCGTCTCATGGCTAAGAACGAGATTAAGATGTTGCTTTTGGGTGCTGGAGAGTCTGGAAAGGTTCGTTCTCTGCTCGATACTCTTTTTTTTTCCGTTTTTCGTCCTTGGCCTTTGTTCTTTTTTCTTTGTCATACCTTCCCTTGTTCTCCTCCACTTTTCTCTCCGAACTTATCCTACTCTTATATTATCGCATTTCTTTGAATCTTCTCCTACGGTGTTCCATCTATCTCTACTAGTATGATACTCACCACTTTTCGTCCTACAGTCAACAGTGCTCAAACAGATGAAGCTCATCCACCACGGCGGGTACAATGAAAACGAGCGGGACTCTTACAAGGAGATCATCTACTCCAACACCATCCAATCCATGCGGTACGTTGAACTTTCTCATTAAACCCACCCTCCCCCCCCCCCTTTCCATCGCATCGCTTACTCATCCAATTTCAACACAAAAAAAATGACAGCGCGATCCTCGAAGCGATGCCCCAGCTCGACCTGGCCCTCGCTCCCCAAAACGACGCCCGAAGAGCCATCATCCTCTCCCTCCCCGCCCAAATCGAAGCCGAAGTCCTCCCACGCGACGTCGCCGACGCCATCCGCTCTCTCTGGCGAGACCCCGCCGTCCAAGCCGCCGTGTCCCGCTCACGCGAGTTCCAGCTGAACGACTCGGCGGTGTATTACTTCAACTCGATTGATAGGATGGCGAGTCCGAGTTACCTCCCGACCGACCAGGATATCCTCCGAAGCAGAGTCAAGACGACGGGTATTACGGAGACGACGTTCAAGGTCGGCGAGCTGACGTATAAGCTGTTCGATGTGGGTGGTCAGAGGAGTGAGAGAAAGAAGTGGATTCATTGTTTTGAGAACGTCACGGCGTTGGTGTTTTTGGTCAGTTTGAGCGAGTATGATCAGATGTTGTACGAGGATGAGAGTGTGGTATGTTTTCTTCGCTTTCTGTTCTCAAGGCGCTTGGTGATAATTTTTGCTTTTTCGTAGAACCGTATGCAAGAGGCTCTTACCCTCTTCGACTCGATATGCAACTCACGGTGGTTCGTCAAGACCTCCATCGTAAGTCCACCATCTCTTCTCCACTTTCCATCCCACTCAACGCAACCCAATTTTTTAATCTAGATCCTGTTCCTCAACAAAATCGATCTCTTCGCCGAGAAACTCCCCCGCTCGCCGCTCGAGGAATACTTCCCGGATTATACAGGTGGGAACAACTATGATGCCGCGTGCGATTACCTCTTGCATCGGTTCGTGAGCTTGAACCAGAGCGCGGCGACGAAGCAGATCTATGCCCATTATACGTGTGCGACGGATACCCAGCAGATTAAGTGTATGTGTCTTTTTCTTTTTTTTCTTTTTTCTTTCGATATTTGAAGGAGCTGACCCTCTTTTTTCTTTTCTTCATAGTCGTGTTGAGCGCCATCCAGGATATCCTGCTCCAACTGCATCTTAGGGAGTGTGGATTGTTGTAAACCAAACGAACGAAGCGAACGAAGCGAACAATGGAGACCCCCTTCATCATCGTGACACTATCTCGAATTGTCGGCGTTCCCCTTACCCCTTCTTCAGCAACGAACGAACGAACATGCAATGCAACATAAATATGTCTTCTCTCTCTCTCTTTTTTTTCTTCTTTTTCTTTTTTTTTTTTTTTTTGTTTCTTCTCGCTCGTTTACTCTTTGACTCTTGATCTCGATATCTTTTTTTCGATTCTTGTGTTGTGATATACACCTCTTTTCTATCGTTTTTTTTGATTATTTTGATCTTGATTTTTTTTTTTCTTTGTTTTTTTTTTTTTTTAGTAATGATAATCGTAATAATACCTTTCTCCTCCCCCCCTTTTTTTTCTCCTTCTTCACCCACCCACCCCCTTTCTCGTCCTCGTACGCTCACTTTTTTGTTTTTTTTTATTCCTTATTTCTTGATCTATATATGACCACGTCACGTACATATGTTACATATATACGTACAACGTACAACAACGCTTTTTTTTCATGTGTCTTTAGGAGTTCAAACGTTCAAGCTTTCAAGCTTCAAGATTGATATGATACCTTCTTTCTTTCTTTCTTCTTGTTTTTTTTTTTGATTCTAATCTTGTCGAGACTTCCGTGACTTTACAGTGTGTGTGTGGTATGGTATGTAAGTACGTGCGGTCTGATACGACGATCCAGTGAAGGGATGTTCTTTTTTGTTTGTTGCATTTGATTTTGCATGATACGCGTTACGTTAGCCGCTCTTTTCTATTTCCCCCTTGCCTTGCCTTGCCTTGCCTTGTTCAAGGCCTGATACCGATTATCACGATCCTTTCAAGTTTCTTCCTTTTTTTTACAATTTGTTGTGTCCTGTGTCCTGTGTCTTGAGTCTCTGGCTGTTATGACGATGGTGTTGGGGTGGAAGCTTGCTCCGGATCCGCCTCCGCGTGTTCGTAGATCGTAGACCGTAGGACTTTGATTGGGGAGGAGAGTATCGAGTATCGACATCTGAGTCCCTGGCTCGCTCACATCGTCATTCTCTGGAAGTTACCCCATCATCAATCCTTTCCTACATATTCTGTTATCGCTGTCTAATGATATTCAAATATGTACTGGCATGATTTCATACTGTTCCCTTCTGTTCCCTTATTGATTTGCAGGCCTCGCGAATTTCAGCTCTGACGGTGACTCAATACCAAGGCATCGGCGTCAGACTCAGACTCATCCGTTCATCCGTTCATCTCTGTCGACGATTCCGGTTTTAGACTAGTACATAGTATTCAACTCTCGGCCTCGTGGGTTTAACCGTTTAAGTAGTCGATTCACGAAACCTTGGCCTGGGACTTACTTATGTCAGTTGCCACTTAGGCCTCAGGACTCAGGGCTCAGGCTTGAACGGCCCTGGCCCCTCACCGGCACCCCCTCGCCCTCCGAGTGGCCCTCGTGTTCTGAATCATCCACATATTATAATCCGATGTTCGACGTTTGTGCCAATGTCAGTGTCAGTGCCAGTAGGGCTGCCGTCACTTGATCTCTTCGTTCTCGCATATTTTGCTGGGGGAGCCTCTGAGGAGCCTGAGGAGAGACTCTGCATCGCGTTTCGCGTGCTTGCCCCGGAGGCCCGCTTTGAGGCGTGTTAATCTGCGACGACGGTGAAGGTGGGGATATGAGATGGTGCCGGTGGAAGATTTTTTTTTTTTTTTTTTTTTGAGCAGAAATCAAGTACTGGCAGAACGGGACGACTGGACCGAAGAAGCTCAGCGCTCAGCGCTCAGTTGAGCATGTATGTAAAAATGGTTGGTTTAACCACGAAGCGTTGTCCATTATTGTGACGCACAAAGTATCCACCTTTACTCCTGAGCTGAAGACCCTTATCTTCCCTACCAGGCCCTGCACCAAGACTTGCCCAAGACGCACTGGCAGTGCAGTGGCGGCGGCGTCGGCCGGCACCTCCAGGAAAATGTATTCTGGCTGTCGGTTTTCGATGTTCGTTTCGAGCTCTGTATGCTCTGTATGTACAGGGAAGGTAGACCAAATTGGTTGGACCATACCTTGGGAGAATGGGAAGTTGGTCGAAGACTAGGAGTCGTGGACCTGACAGACGAAATGCTTGATGTCTCTCTGACTGATAGAAACCCGCCAAGCAAGGTATGTAAGTACATATGACCGTGACTGCCGCACCTTGGCGATGAGCCCAATAATCTATTTTTTTTTTTTTTTTTTTTTTTTTTGTGGAGCTATCACATACGGAACAATTACCAAGAGTTAACTTTCCGTACTAGCTAGTTTGCGGGGCTTTTCGCCCTACCTAAATTTGGTGGATCCTGAGTGAAAGGGTCCAGATTCTATACGAGATACCACAGGGGGAATGCATGAGCCCAATAATCTACGCTCCTTAGATGTACAGTATCACTGATTGAAGAAACGCATTTAGTGCTGTTCATACTCGAATAAGAAAACTGGGACCGGGCGCATTGCGCGGAGGAAATTATTCGCTCATGTATGTAGTCCATACACATCTTCCGAGACGGTTCCAATACGCCGTGTGTACATTTGGATGATTTGCAAGTGCAACCGGCGGCCCTCGATGCAAATGTGGGGTAATCCTGGACCTCGTTGCGAAGTTTGGGAGCGTTTGGGCTGTGTGGGCGACCAATTGATCTCATTGAGGTCGAGAACTCGTCGAGAACACTGATAAAAAACTCTCTGGACCCCAGTGCACAGTCCGAATCACCAGGGAACTTGTAGGGAACCTTCGTTTCTTGATTTTATGATTTGGGTAGTCTGGTCAACGGTCTGAATTTATCTCCAACTTGTAGCCTCAGGCCTCAGGTAGCGTAGGCCAAGCGATCGACCAGTTGCCAATTACCCTTACACCCTCAGGCTCCATCTATCGAAGGTTCACCCTGCGTCTCCAGGCTATGTGTTCAGTCGTCGTCACGTTTGAAGGGTAATTGTACTCTCCCCAGAGGATATCCTTGTCCTCTTCGATTTCAAACATTGGGACCGGCGCTAGTATGACGGTCACGGTCAGCAAATCCGAGTCAAGGCGTACTATCTCAATTTCTCGAGAGCGGAGACGTACAAGTAAATGGATTTGACACGCCAGATATGAAAAGTAACCCGAACCTTCCATGAAGAATCCATGTCGGTTTTATTGCGATGCGTTGGCGAAGGTCTTTCCACGAGTGTACTAGATTATGTGCTCGACTGACAAATTCAGACTGTGTGTGCAGCCTGAGAAAACTGAACCTCTCCAGGACGTGAATACCCCAGTTCTACCATCCATAAAAAAGGTTGAGTATCGGAACGTATAGAGCGGCGGCATGAATGAGGAAGAAGCAACGAACCATAGCTTCTGGCAAAGTTTCGACGGCGAGGGAATCCAAATACGCGAAAATGGCACTCATCCGTTGGCTCTGTCTGGACCAGGTACTGGGCAGCAGGCTCCGGCTCCTCGCCCCCATTCCGTTCGCTTTGATTTCGTCTATCTGAATGTCTAACTCGGACAGGATGTCTGAGAGTTTGGACCGAGCATGATTGTTGACGCTCCCTGCCGTATCGAGCAGTGCCTTGCCTGCGGCCTTGGTCCTCTGGTGGTCCGGAAATACGAGCTTGACTACAAAAGGCGTCGACTCCGACGTTCCTGTGGAAGACGATTTGGACCCGTTCCGATATATTCTGGCCCGATCTTTGGCCATTTGGTCGATCGCCTGGAGGTGAGAGGATGAGTGAACCGTGAGGTTGCGCAAGGATGGGACGAGCGTCGCCTGCTTTCCACGTCCTGTATGCATCGACAATAGGTAAACATCCGTGAGAGGGATGTCGTTGCACTCCAGCGTGGTTAACATTGGTGTTGATTTGAGGAGATCGATGAGCTCTCCTGGTATGATACTGCGGGTATCAATGACGAGGACAGTCAAGCTTGCATCACATTTCGACCCTGCGATGAAATCGACGAGTTGTGAAAGGAAATTGTTGCTCCGATCTCTGACTTTGAGTGTCTGGATCGACGTAGCGCGTAACTTCTCGAGAAGGGGGAAAGTGACGGAGGAGGACTCGTGATAGATCCTGTAATCGATATGTCTGAGATGAGGGCAAGGAATCCTGTCAACAATGCCTGTGCCAAAGAAGATAGAAGCGAAAGGGCTACGATACTCCAGACATTCAAGATTTGTATGGCTGGTGATCCCAAGAAGAAGACGTTCAAGGGTGGTCGGCCGACCATGAGACCGTTCCTTGTAAGATGTGATGTTGTCCCAAGGCAGCCCCATGCTCAACGAAGCATCGCAGTCCAGGTCAACCTTTCCGAGGGAGGTACACTTGTTGAATGTGTCACATCTACTCAGAGGTCTGACCGGGGCCGACTTGTGTAAGCTTTTGGATGGAAAGAATAGGCGTAACTGAGTCAAGTGAGACGTATCAAGAAAATTTCCTAGAAAATTCGCATTGTCCCAAAGGGTATTGGGATCTAGGACAATCGAAAGACCTTTCCACCTGGACACATAAGACAGGATTGCCACTAATGGCCGCGGGTCGTTGGATACCGTTATGGGGTCCGGAAAGTGACCAAAATAGTCCGTGGTAGGAGGATTGGAGAAGACTCTTTGAGGAACGGTCTCCGAGTAGACTGAGTGGGCTGAATGATTCTCGGAATGCTTTTGGAAGCAGAGAAGAGGAAGGATTCCTGCCAGCTCTCGAAGTGGTTTAACGATGGCGTACCATATGCGGCACACGTTTCCAATGAGCCGGATAGAGTCCATATTGTCGAGGTTTATGTCGGAGGCCGCGAAATGAATTATGAGATCCCATATCTCATAGGGAACCCGACGTACTGGGGAGAGAACGGCCCTATGAGCGTGGAGGAAGGATGCTAGTGCGCCGTGGCGAATGCGAGCTGTACTACTGGTACCCAGATGTTGGCTCTCGGTCTCTAAGCGAGATTCCGCGAGAAGGAGAATTTCTCGAATCCATTGAGTTTGCTGGACGTTCGGCGCATCGTTGTTTCTGAGGAGAGAAGGAACTGGGCTTTCAATCCCGAGATTCGTCTTGGTGTCCATTGGATTTGGATACTGACAACTTGAAGAAAACGTGTACGTGTTCGTCTTGCAGGGTGGCAGTGCGACAGAGTGCTGTGGTGACTGTGGGAATGATTGTCCAATGGAACTTGGAGACTCTAACCTTGGGCTTCAGATCTTCAGACTCGATGACCAGCGTGTATTATTATTTTATGCAGGTACTAGGCCCGCAGCTTAGGTATTATGTGTCTCAGGAGTCCCACCGTACACCCCGTTGACCATGGTTTGGTGATAGCAGAGGCTGCAAATGAATGATAATGGATCTCGATGGATAAATGTTTTGCAGTGTGTCCTCACCTTCACCGTTTTTGTTTTCAACACAGAGGTTAGAATCTGCATCGTTTAAGAGCCCTCAAAACACGACATGACAGATTGTAGTTAAGCCAGGACTGTTCGAGTTCGGGTTGACATCAGAAGCCCCGCTCAATGCCACCGAGACGATGTTCGAGTTGTTAAGTTCTTCTGCGACTTCGTCAGAAAAAGAAAACCAGATCTTGCGATAACATAGCGGTATCTACCCGTGACACCCCAGATTTGTGGAGAAAACGCGGGGAGGAAGACAAGGAAACTACTTCGCATTTTTCGTGCTTGAAGCCAGTGAGGCGGTTTATCTCAGCCTGTTTTCTACATAGGGATGGGCGGCAAAGGGACCTTTCCGGAGTCCGTATCGAGTGATTATTGATAACCTCCGCGTAATGCGGCACACCTAAAAGATCCTGTATCTGTCGGTGCGATCCACGGCGGGGTGTGAGGGAACATCGGCACGATTCTTCCATGATGAGGTCAGTACATACTCGCTGAGCGTCGCAGCCATTGGGTTAGAGTGGTGGTCACTAGCCTCAGGTCGATTTCTTTCGGAGTTCGAGATCTCTCATAACATTCACTGCGACCTACTAGGTGCTTGAACCACGGCGTCACGGGCCGCACATACAGAATATCGCTCTAATATGACTGAGAATTCTCTCGACATCCTTTTCCGTCGTCGGAGAATGATCATTATTATTTAATTTCAGGTTGAGCAATGAAGATGATGCCCGTTAATCTTGAATTATCGTGACAGGGAGCCATGGTGACTGGAATCACTGTGAATCAAGTATTTTTTCCATCTGCAACTTGAAGGAGTGCAGAGCTATGAGAAACCCGAAGTTCCAACGAATTTCGAATTCGGTGCAAGTCCGGTCTCAGATGCAGCGAATAAACGCCGAGAGTTGTGCCTAAATGTAACAGTCGCAAAATTGTCGCACGCAGGCGCTTAACACAAGGAAGCCACAAAAAATGATTGAGGATCCTCGGTGTATCTATGCAACTTGAACGCAATATGTTCTGTTACATGCACGTACCAGCACGTACCTGGCGTTAAGTTCAGGATTCAAGATCTCCCTTCGGGTTGATTAGCAGATGTAGCCAGCAATTTGGAGAGAGAAAAAAATGACCCCCACCCGAGTCGAACGGATGACCTTGTGGAAGCTCCTTGGAGCTGGAATCACATGCTCTAATCCACTGAGCTAGGGGGCCTGTGCACAGCGTTCCCCCGACCCTCTCTCGGTCACGGGCGGCTATTGGGACGTAGTAGTTCGAGGCGTAACGGGCCACGGCAAACATGGAGTTCGCCTTTCGGGCAACTTTCGAAGTATGTTCGATAGAGAAGTTGCCATATGTCTTATCTCACTGGAGTTACCTGCTCTTACAATATAGGATACGTTGCATACAAGATGAGAAGAGGATGTTCGTACCCTACTATCATAATATTATGCCCAGGGTTGTAGCAAGGAGGGATCCAAAAATGAAAGTTATTGATATCATTTCGAACGACGATGGGGGGAAATTTCCATTCACCAAAGACCTCTGGATTAAGAAGAATCGTCTCGTCCCTAAACAGGACATAGCTTCAACTTTATTCTCAATCAATTTAGGCAAGGAGGGAGTGGGCATACCCATTATAAGCATGACTATCCCAATAATGATACCCAATGATCCGATGATATCAGCCGATGGTTTCGTGCGTTCTCCCAGACGTAATAGTTGAGATAGAGCTTCGTAGAATGGTGGTCAGTGAATCAGGAGTTGAACGTACCCGGCCCGTTCAACTGGCACTGGAAGTAAAGACGTACCTACTCCTGCCATGGCCAAAGCTAAACTTGTTCGGACGTACGCTAGATACGTTCGTTCAGAGGCTAGGTGATCCCTCGCGACGCTGCCAGTGTTGAGGAGGAACAGGTTGAGGCCTGTGATTGGGGTAGAGGCATCATCCTGTGTAGGATCCGTCGTAGATGTAGTGTCCGTCGGATTTGGGGCAATAGACCGTGACTGATCTACAGACCAACGTCCAGAAGTCCTGGCGCTAAAAGGTATCCGATATCAGTCATTCCTCACATCCTTACATTTGTGAGCCCGCATACGCTGTCATTCTTCCCCCAAATATTATCAACGGAATCGATATACGGTAGGCGATGGGCCGGCGCCAACTTGTTGGACAATGGGCAAGAGCGACGAGGACTGGAAATTTATTGGCTGGGTGAAGGCAGCGAATTAACAGCACCTCACGCAGCTTGAGTCCAAGTCCAATGGTCGGGAAAAGAGAAACGTCTCCTTCAAACCCTACTGGTAAAGGTCAGTATGCTACAGGAGCACTGCGAGGGTAAGAGGAGACCGATGAGCACTATTTTGGGCGGAAAGGCGTAATATGAGGTCATTGATAAGGGACCACGTGACTCATTCTCTTTGCGATAAGATAAGATCGCCGACTCGCGACAAAGCCCGAAGAATTCAAATATTCAAGGTTCAAGCTAGCGCTCACTAGCATTAGCGCTCACAGAAAAATCCAGGTGGGGCCCCGTTAATTTAAGGACTCTACTCAGCCTTCTCACACACACGACGCGGCCGTGCGCTGCTAATCCAGTGTCTAGACAGTGTCTATCTACTCGCTCTCGTTTAATTGGAATCCTTTCCAGGCTACACCACAACGGATCCCGAGGCCGTTGAGACCCCGTTACAGCAGATTACAACATTTAAAGACAGTGGTAATTTATACCTGTCTTGCGACCCAGCCCAATTCATTCAAAAGAGCGTGAGTACTGGTAATTATCCAGGTTCATAGACCATCGTGAACGCACCAAGAGACTGAAGACCTATTTACGTACACCATTGATTTTTTCCGCATAGCCGGTCCATGCCTGCTGACAGTTACTTGCGCAAAGGGGGTGTCCGTGAAGCCCAAGTTGGCGTCCACTACTAGGATATCATCTGTGGGGATCAAGTGGGGACTCGACATGACGAAGACGTTACGACGCCAAGGTGAATTGAACTATCTTGGTCGAGCCTGGACTCTGAATCTTGCTTTCATGACGAAACCTACAGCAGGCTGGCCATTGGTCAGTTCAAGTCAATGTATAAATCGGCGAATGACCCTTTTGTCGGCAAGGACTCATATTACGGATGTGTTTGTGCGTGGTAGGTGGATGTCTCGTTGAGAATGTCGGTGTTCTCGCGGTGCAGTCAGAAAAGTATTGAAGAACATGCCTGGCATTGCTGCACTGGCACACCACACATGCACCCCCGAGATGAATAAAATGCTTGATAATGAGTCTTTTAAAAATTCTAACCTCACAGGCTGCTCCGCAGATATGTACACAGCAATGGCCGCGTTCCCTGCCTTTCCGAGCTTCGATACGTTCAATTACAGGGCTTCGAGTATGTCGAGGTGATATGAATCTAATTTAGAGTCAATTTACGCAGTAATGAATGAAGTCAGATGTCGTTGTCAGACGACTCGGTGGACCATGAATATATACCAATACATCGGTTGGGCCTATTCATTGCGCCGTGACTTCGCGCGTTGTGGTGAGAGCAACTGGGAAATCCTGTTGGAAAGCGGATAATTGCGATCAAGGATTGAAGGGCGACGAAATTATACCTTCTGTGGGATCCGATTGGGAGAGGGTAACGAATAGGAAAGACCTAGATTCGGTCGGGCAGAAGGCATAAGTAACCAATGGGTTGTCATCTACCCATGTATGTGCGTCGTTCGATACGGGGGGATGATTTGTTCAACTTCCGGCTGATGAGGCGAGGAAAAATAAATATTCCAGGGAGCCATGATACTAACATGGTGCGACAATATTGGCAAAATAGGCTCAATCCGAGCCCTTTATAGACTGTTCAACGTAATCGACCTGCCACACCCTTTGTCATGGCTGGCGCAGCGAAGGATAGAAGAGGTGTCATATTCTGATGCCTTTCAACTCGAGCGTGTAATATAGAGGATGCCGACCCAACATAGTTGTGGGCATGAGAACCTGAGGGAAGTATTGCGTGGCTGGTGATCTTTAAATAACGTGGGGATGCGAACTCGAGCTCGCCACCGACGCTTTGACGGGGTTACAGAGTCCGAGAGTTGACGTTGGATGCTCAGCACTCAGTGTTGGGTACTGTAGGATGCAGTAGGATGCAGTACATGATTAAAACATCATAGTACATACTCGACATGTGCCATAGAAAGCTCTGGGACCCAGGCACTCTGGATCCCGTCAATGAACACTGTGCATGAGTAGTGGTAGATAAGAATTAACTGGAGAAGAATGGGCCAGATTCGAAGGGGACGGTGACAAGATAGATATGATTATATTTCTGGCGTCTCCGTACTCCTAACGGCGGACATAGCAGCGGCAGAGAACTGACTGTGGAGATTCTTGACGAGATAAGGGCAGAATGCCTCTCCTATCTTATCTGCATCCCCATATGCATGGGTCTCCATGATAGTCATAGGTCCACCGTGGCGCTGTCGATTATTCCAACTTAGCACACCCACGTGGATTCCAAAGCTGAGGAAAGCCGAGGGAACGTCGACCGCTACTGGTCTATTTCTTCTCTCAAAGGTCAAGTAAAACTGCGGAAAGAGAGGGAAACTCAGACCAAGAGACGAGTAGGAAAGGTGGTGGGTTACTATTATTATCCATGATCGGCGGTAATAATGCTCTATTTCATCTTGGAGATTTCTGCCCTTCTCGGGAGACAGGGGCTCTTAAATACTTATCGAAATCTTGGGGTCCATTCTGAGCCGACCGCGACCCATTTTTCGCTGAGTAAATAGGTACACATATGCATCGACGCTTGTCATCAGACCATAGCATGAGACCAGCCACCTCTATGCGATGGATTATACATTTACATCCATCCATTCTACATACATAGGCATAGAGACAAATAAATCTGTCGCTCAACGACGAATTTCACAATATTTGAAATCGAGGAAAATCGCTCAGGCCGTTGGTCGTCGTTGGTTCAGATTTGAAATTGAAGCGCAACAGGTGATATAGCGACCCCCTGGTAGGCTGGCACGTACTCTCCGCCACTCATACTTAATAATCTTGACATGCCTTGTATAGTTACCCAGCTTCGACGACAAAGAAAACAAAAAACAATCAGTCATTTTCAAGTGTTTTTCAGGCTGATGATCTGGAAATACACACCTCTTTCGGCCGGTCACAGTAATTTCCACGTGTGTTGGGATCAGCCACCGATACCAGGAAACAATTGAAAATCATATCAAAAAAAGATATGGCCACGTGGACATCGCTGCAACGGTTTTAGACGGCAACTTCACAGGAAATGTCGACCGATCTCTGGGATCTTTTGGTACAAAAAACTTAAATCTAAATCAATTCCCGCCTCTGGGCTTATTGACACCGCAGCGTGTCGAGGGAGGTCCACTTGAGAGAGAGAGAGAGGACGATGGCATGGGATAATTAATAAGTAATTGAAATCTGTGACCACCCGGACTCCATGTATCGTAGGGGTGGTGACGCCTTCTGATTATTTATTTTTTGATAGGCTAGAGCCGGCCGCCTGCATGAGAGCTGCCAGTCGTAAGGTTCAAGGTGCGTGTGAAATCCTCGTTACCAATAGGGAATCTACAAAGAAAGCGGGTAGAAACTCCGGCTCGAAGGCAGGATCAACTGGGGGTGTGCTTACATACATATCTGATATACATGTGTATAAAAAAAATCCTTGGGTAGGATGATTGTGAGTGATCTGACACGTTGTGTATCTGTCAGGTAATTGATGCGGAGCGAGAGAGCGCGGTGTCGCCTCGTCCTGTTCGAGAAAAGGCGTGCGTGCGCGAGCGGCTCGTGTGGGTAAACTGGGACGACGAAAGTAGACGAGTATTTCTTTGTCTTCTCCCTTTCAAAGCTCAGAGGATCGCCTGGTCACACTTTCCTTTACGATTCGAATCGGAAAAAGCGGCGTGCCATTTGAGCGCTGGGGAAGGACGTATGGTGTGGTCTGATATGATACGATCCAAAATGTACTTATCGATTCTCTTGAAATTCCAAGGATGGTTTCTTTTTATCAGCTGGACTGCCGAAACCAAGAGAACGTTCGTTTGGACCGTTTGAATGTCATGGAATTAAGTCGGGGCACAGGTTACTAACGATGCATCCACGTTGGTCACTCTTGAACTCGTTCTCCATTTGATGCGAGCCCCTTCAACAACGACTTGATGCAGAAGGCAGCCTAGAAATCTGTTCGAACATATCTGATGGTGGCACAATCACCTACAATCACAGAGAAGAGGGCCTTGCCACTCGGCCACCGAGGAGTACTTGATCACGGCCTGGACGCACCACTCACTCTTCGAGTCATGAAAATCACCAGGCTGCCAGCAGTGTGCGCTGTGAGCTCATGGGAAAATGGATTAAGGAAAGCATGTGTCTGATTACCTCTAGACGACATCATGTATCAGAAAGAGGGTACACAGCGACATGGCTGCTGTATGTAATCGAATCGTTCTGGCGCTTCAATTTGTATGGTAATGGGGGTCCCTTCGGTGTCGGCTTTGGCCGGCAAGGAGCTCACGAGAAGCGCCGGGGAACGTCGTTCGGAGATGGGTGTGTGTGTGTGTATGTATGTAAGTAAACTCGCGCTCAATAGTGCCAATTGTCAATTGACAGCAGTGCGTGCGCTATACCGAAGGCGTGCACTGCTTCGCAATCTTTATACCCTCGAGAGATAATTATAAACTCCAGACCTTGATTGAAAGCTAGCGCGGGTTCCTTAGGTTACATACATACGTACATGCCACAGCGAATAGATGTAGTGGAGTGTGTAAGTTGTGGGCTAAGAACGCGTATGTGAGTACTTAATGTTATATGACGAAAAGACGGAAGACTGACGTATCGGAGTCTAGGCCATCGCGTTTTCCGAGTCATCTCCACCTGTGTGCATATCGAAGGAAGGATTCCATTCCACATGTATGATTCCATACATATTCGAGGAGTCGTAGTATGGACTTCCTGTTCATTTGATTCAGCTTCACCGGTATGGTTCCTCTCTTTCCTTTTTCTCAATTTTTCCAAACCGCCAGAGTACTGGATTGGGTTCCCCGTCTCCGCGTTCTAGACATACAACACTAAGTACAGTAGGTCGCATGATGTCCCCCCCATTCGAACGTGATACTGAAAGGGAGATTATCTGATATATATCTATATGATATACATGTGTACTATCGTCCTTTCATATGCTTCCAACATCATTATCATGCATCTGGAATGAACAATCTCCTGCCAGTAACCCAGCCAGGGCTTGGACCGACCTCTTATCTCCTTATCAACTAATGAGCGGTTTTTCACATATGTACTATATGTATTAATGTATCTCAAGCTCTTGGACATATGCTCATATTCCTTCTATCAACATGAGCGTATGATAAAACTGGTGCTTCTCCGAGAATCATGGACGACTGCGCATATGTTTTTTTTTTTTTTTTTTTTTCCTTGTCCAGTGTTACACCCTGTACTTGACAAGGCAACGTCACTAGCGGGAATGCCGTCGATGGTAAGTGACTTAATTATTCGGTCACCATGCCTGACTGACCCACATAACCACTACTTAGTATGGGCAAATCAGTTGGATGAGGGCGACGAAGTCACTTGAGTCAACTCAGGTATGTGTAGCTGCCCTGACCGAGAAATTGGCGACATCTCATCATCGCTGTCCGCCACAGGCTATACTCGCGTTTGATGACATTTGTTTCATGCGATGACGAATTTGGGTTACTTATCTTCTCGAAGGACTGGGCAATCCGTTCCTGTGTATTTATAGTGCGTATTGTATTTCCCAGTCAGGCTCAGGCTGCCGCGTTCTGTCGGGGGGGGACTGCCAGCTGGGACGTGGACTAATGTCTACATACTTACGTCGAAAAACAGCATTAGCGTTCGAGGATTCCTAAAGTGGGATATGAAAAACTCGGTCTTTGAGGAGTTAACTATTTCGGTGATATGTGAAGGTATGGCTGTACAGAAGGAATATAATAAAGGCCTTTGCCCCCAAGTTTCTTTGTGTTCATATTTAGCGTTCGTACATATGTAGCAGGTACATACCGCATCGCACTCATCGGATATATGGAAGTGAATGTATAGACTCAGCATCCCTGGGTAGATTGTACGTTCTTTCCTAAGAAGGGCTACCGTCATTTCGATAAAGAAGAAAGGCGGCCGTGCGGTTAGCCTCGGGCGTTACACCGATGTTTTATTTTTTTTTTTTTTTTTTTTTTTGATGTCGAGTGGACACTTGCCTACAAACGGAGGCGCAAGCGGGGTTATCGCGAGGGTAAGGGAAGCGAATATGGAAACGTTTTCCCAACGCCTTATTTTTGCTGATCAGTTTTCTTGGGACCCTCGACTCAGCTCAGCTTAGTAGCTCGATAGCTTAACTGAGTTTTTCGCCTTGAAGATGAGGCGAGAGTGGGAAGTGGGTGTCGTTTGGAACATTGTTAGAATTCCGAGGACTTGCGAGGGGGGGAAGGGGAACTAAGGAAGGTATGTAGATAATGATCGACAGAACGCACTATTACTATCACCTAGAGACCTGGTCTGGGTTCTGTGGCGAACAAAGAGGGATATGAAAGGGCGGAAACGCAGATGCGAACTGGGAAGTCATCATTACATTTAAACATAGGTTAGTAGGTGGGAAAGAAACGCCTTCCGCCTGGACCCCTAGATGATGATGGAGTGATTGCGGGCTCGCTGCTCAAGCCCTGCTTGTCAGGGTCGAGGGTCGAATGGAACGTTGGAATGATGTTTTGGGTTTGTCAGAAGGGAAGTCGAGGGATGACAGAAAAGGATAGATCTGTGGAGAAGTGGAATCTTGAGAGGCCTGGGTCGTGTCAAATGAGCTATGGTTTATGGTGGACTTCGACCAGTGGTTCGGCTTCTAAAGGAAGGGGGGGTGTTTGTGTTTGTGCCGAGGGTGAGTACGTCTGGGAGATGACGCAGTAACCTCGGAGGTGAACGTGATAATTTGTTTTTCTTTTATTTGGTGGTGATGGATATCAGGAATTTTTTAAACACCGGGAATGGGTATGGTGAGATGGTGGCAAGCGCGCTGGGGATCGGGTTCCCACATTTTTTTTCTTATCAATCACCAAGGGCGAGGATATGCAGGAGGGGAGGCCGGGCAGAAGATTGAAGAATATTCAGATTGAGAATATGTTTCCTTGGGCACAGGCTTGGACTCCCATCGACGAGATCTCAAGGGAATCCGGGAAACTCACGTGCGCGGCGACCAGGCACCGCCCGTGGCTCCGGTTCCGAGTGTGACGTGACAAGTTTCCATATGTGGGAACGCAGCGCAACAGAAAAAAAAAAGGAAAACAAACGGAAAACAAACGAAAAAAAACATAGGTTGCTCTCTCCCCCCGACGATCTACCGCACGGCGCACGGGCAGCTCGCTGAGGGACATAGAGGGGAATCGTAGATCGCATATGATCTTCTGATTTTTCCAGGGATCTATAAGTTAGCTGTAGCGTGGGCAAGTTTTGTCTCGCGTGGCGAAAACATACTTATTCTGTCCTCCGTGTTTCGTTTTCTGTTTCCTCTTTCCATCCTCTCCCTGCCATGGTAGCCAGTTCGAGCGCCGACGTCTACTCCCCTTTTCAGTCCGCGATGCTTCCAGAAGATGGCCCGCAGTCGAGCGAGGAAGGGTCAGGCCTCCACTCTCCAGTGTTCGGTGCTCCCTATGCCACGCACGGTGACAGTTGTAAGTACTTTGTTGCTATCCTATTTCTTCCCCTTCTCACCCGTCAATAAAGTCCGGTATCATCATGATCAGCTTGACGTCCACCATTCCGCGGCTGCGGCTGGTATCATCCCGCCCCAGCCCCAGTATGACTACTCTCTCAATCAACAGCCGCCGATGCTTGACACCTTAGATCTGCCGAGTTCTGGTAGCGCCCGCCATGTCACGTTCCCCTCCCCCCACTATCCGCTGCAGCCCCGTAACCTGGGCATCGAATACCCTCCTCCTGCTTCTCGCATCCCCACCGCCCCACACCCACACGCGACCTCCCCCGTCGACTATCGGTATACCTCCGCCACAGAGCGACGGTTGCCTGGTGGATCATCCCATGACCAGTCATATAACCGGCCCTCTGGAAACTCTGCCCTCCTGCCCATGGATAGTGATCACAGGTCCTCTCTCGTGTCCTCCGCCGCCGCCCGTCAGGACGTTTCCCCCACAGCTGAGGCGAGTACTTCTTCCAGAGAACCACGCAAGGAGATATCTTCCGTTGTCATAGCCTGTCGTCAGTGGTACGTTTCATTATCCCTTTTCATTAAGCCTTTTAACGGAATCCTGACGGCTTAATGTCCTGTTTTTTTCCCTTTCACCCTGTCCATTCCATTAGTCGCAGTCGAAAAATTCGATGCGATTCAACAAGACCCGTTTGCAACAACTGCGTCCGAAGATCAAACGAATGCGAGTATGACTTGGTGCCAAAGAGAAGAGGTCCTGATAAGCGTCCTGGTACGCGTCAACGATCATGTAAAAAGAGGCCAGCAGATGGTTCTGCTCCTCCTCCCCCGAAACGAAAACGCACCACCGCTTCCACTCCCGATCAACAGCAGCAACCACAGCAGCGGCCCACAGAGCAACGCGAACTTCTGCCGTCGTCGTCGAGATCGAAGGACAACATGCAGGATTCTAGGAGACCGTCGCCTCCCTCTCGCCATCTAGATCGTCATCCACAAGATCCTCATACTAGCTATCCTCATCTCCATCCCCAATCTCATTCGGGCCCGGCCCCTCCATCGCCAACAGAGCTTCGGCTGCCCACAGATCCTGATCCGCACTTCAAGGTATCTATCTAATGGTCATCGACTTTCCTTGACTTTACCTCTCATTCCAATCGCTTCAGCATGACTTGTCAACGCCCTATCGGCGGACTTCATCGTATATGTACGACCAAGGTTCCTATACAAAATCGTCCTATCCACGCCAACTCGACGTAAATGCTTTACAATTTTCAGACCCCACTCATCGCAACCACCACGCCCCGACTTCCCCTTCAATTGAAACTGGGAATAATAGGCACTGGTGGGACAAGATTCTTGCCGACCACAGGTCTGTATTTTTTTCTTTTCTTTTCTTTCAGATGGACATTCTGACTCCTTTCTTTTTCAGCCCAAACGATCTAGCAACCGAACTTACTTTTTTGTCAGTGGTCTCATTCATTCCTTCTACCCAAGTCGAGTCTAACCTCGCTAATCCTAGATATAATAATACTGGCCACCTTCTCTCTTTCGTCAACCTTAATTATTTCATTCATCGCCTCAATCATCCTGAAGAACGTCTATTTATTCAACCCGCCTTCATCTTCGCCGTCCTCGCCATGGCAAAACTCATGAAGTCAAGTAGCATCGAGCTTGGTGTCCAAGGCGTCCGGGCCGCGATCTCACATTCCGTCGATGCCCACAACGCTTTCGCTGAGGCTATTCGCAACAATTGGACTGACTATAACTTGGCAGAGGCCGCCCTCGTACGTTCGATTACCCTTTTACTCTCCTTCTCAATATATTCATCGTCTATCCTAGATTCTTGCTCTTTTTGAATCCTCCGCCTACCCCCACCATAGTCCCGAGAGGGCCGCCAGAGCTCTCGTCAATCTCGACGACCTCATCAACACCCTTTCTTTGACCACCATCGACAGCTCGGATCCCGACGTGAACCAATTCTCGCCGGCCATGGTTCCGATGATCCTCGTTGACGGTTACAACTCTTATCAGGAAGGCCGTCGGTGCGGTTGTTTCCCTCCAGGCTCCATCGACCCACCCGACCAATATTCCAATCGCCCTTACGTTTTGCCCTGGGACTCGAATTGGACCGTCGAGCAGATACGTGCAGAGGAGATCCGTCGTCTCTGCTGGTCCTCGCTGACGCTGATCTCCGAGTACGTATCCCAATGCGAGGCCTTCAACGAAACTCCTCCCCATTTCTTCTTGGCAGATCCAGCCAACGTGAGTCATTTTCCCCTGTTTTCGCAAAACAATATGTCCTAACTTACATTTTTGTCGGTTCAAGTTCGGGTTGCTCTTCCCTGGCGAAGTCTTGGATCGGGTTTCGCCGTCGTACCGTGGTGACCACTCTCTTTCGACTAAAGAGTCCGTCTGGGCGTTGTATTGTAGGAGCATGCTTCTTTGGAATTTCTGCAATCGATTCCGTGTACCGAGCCAGGAGGAAGAGCGGGCCGAGCAAGCTCACGAGGCTTTCCTCGAAGCGCAGGCCATCGAAGACTCGCTCACCATGCATCGTTGCAATCTGGATACCACTCTCATGTATATGTGTCGAGAGTATATTCACAAGTAAGTCGAACGTTTTTTATTTTTTATTTTATTCTTTTCTGTTCGTCGTGGTTCTCACACGTTGTGATGTAGTACACGGATGTTGGTTGCGCAGGCTCTTCGCAGGTTTGTCCATCTCTCATTTCTCTTTTTTTTCGTTCTCATGACTTAATATCACCTCGATAAGCAGTTTCCATGGCTTGGACAATGGCAAAGCTACGCCTGGCCCCATCTTCAAACGCAAGCAGGCTGAGGATTGGCGTAAGTCGTGATGTTCCTGATTCAGAGATAATTTTTGTCTGACATCCCACAAGTCTTTTACGAGGATCAAATCATTCGCCGCGCCAACAACGTCATTCATCATCTGGACACCCCAGAAGGGTATCAGCTAACCCGCCGTCCGTTCCGCATCAACTGGTTCATGAATCAGCTGACCATGTAAGAGCGTTTTTCGTTCTTTTTTTTTTTTTTTCTCTCAGACTACCAAACTCAACTTTTTTTTTTTCGTTTTTCAAGATGCTTGCTCTTGTGGTCGGCCGACCCTACACTCGACGATGCATTGAAGTTGGGGAAGCTGATTTTGGGGCCCATTGACGTGCTCAATGCACTTTGGCCATGTACCAGTACGTTTCCTTCCTTCCATCCCTCCCTTTTTTGTTCCCGTGCTGAAATACGACCACTCGTTATCCCCTCTAGACATCCAGGACAAATGCAACTCTTTACGTCGTCAATTGGAACAAGCGTGCAACGTGAAGGGCCTCCAAGGTCCACTTCCAGCCGCATTTTCATTACCCACTTTTTCTCAGCCAACATCTTATCGTTCTTAAGGACTCGTTGTTTACTAGTTTCTTTTTGTTTTTTCTTGATATTGAATTTTTTTTCCCCCTTGCTATCTATCCGTCTTTTGTCATCCGCCCGACGACGACGACGACGACGACGACGATGACGCTTATATCCATTTACCCCCTCGCGTCCGCCGATGACTCGCCACTCTTGAGAACTATACCCCCCTCACTCACTGAATCCTTTTGTACTTTTAGATGTAACACACTCACACTCACACACAACACAACACAATTCACAGCACGCACGGTCCTTTTGATACCCCTCGTATATACCACAAACTTTGCACGGTTCGTAGGCATACACATTTATCCAATCACTGTCGATGTCGTAGACCGCAATATACAAATTGTCACTGTATATCTATGGAGGGCCCAGCGCGGTGTGTGCAAGTTCTATAATTGGCTAGCATGACATCGTGGCGGGTGCCAGTGGGTCGGCAGCAATTTAGCTTGGATCGAGGTCAGCGACAGAGCTCCCGACAACGCCTATCTTAATTATAAAACACAAGTAGACGCCAACGCCAATTCGTTCGACAGCATCAACTTGATTTGGTTATGAGAGAGATCTACTCCCGAGTGTTTAAATGACCACGTTTTAAATTTAGCATGATCCCATTATCATACCCGTCAAAATCGCGACATCGATTCTGGACCCACTGGTGTTATCTTTCAAACTTTGTTCTTCACTCCGCCTTCTTGCAACCATGAGTCGTTTTATGGTCTTTCCAACCATCTTTCAAGCATTCCGGATCGCAGAAAAAGGCTCGACCACGACAAGTGCCTGTAAAGAGAAATGCGTAAATTCGGTGACCATCATGGACTCTGACGAATACGAAACGGAAGCGAACCCGCACGCACCTCCACATTTCCGCCAAGGCCCTGCGGAACCACAGGTAAAGCAGCGCTGCCACGGCCCTGCTTGGGCCGTTCGGGTTTCGTCCTCCAAATCGACGCCCTCAAAATGACCGCCTGGCATATCGATTCGCAGCTCCCAGATATCCCCAAAGGAACGGGATATCGCCGTCTTGCGCGACGGTACGTAGTCGTTGTTCGTGAACCCGCCAAAGAGGTACGTCCTCCCGCTTTTGGGGTCGACCAGGAGTTGCGACTGGGCTCGGTAAGTAGGAAAGCCTTTCGTCAAGACCTGCTGCCATTTTCGGGGTTGGACGGAGCTGGATGCGGCTGCCGGCGACGCAACTGCACGGGGTGAACTGTCGCAGATGAAAGTGTCGGCATAGTACGAGAAGCCAAACGTCTGCCCATTGTCATTAAAGGATGTGGGTAGATCAGGATTGTAGCCTCCCCAGACAATTGTTTTGTCAAGGCCCGGATGCTGTCAATTAAGCTACCTGGTTAATAGACGAAGCGACGGCAAGAGCAGTGGGGCAGAGTGAATTGGCGAACTCACATAAACACACGCAGCCTCGGATCTCGGACAGGGTGCGTTTCCTGAAAACCTTTCCTTGGACCATTTACCGTTCCGAATATCCCACGTCCAAAAATCGTCGAATGCATAACCACAGTCGGAGCCATGGAGCTCCCCCTTCAGAGACGCCCCCATGCGATCACATTCTCCAAACAAGAGACAAAACTTCTTCGATGGGCCGTCGATCCAACTCGATGGTGTCTTCCGTGGCCCTGGGGTGCCGTCCGCATCTCGCGGAGCTGTGACATGACCGCTCAGGCGGGTCCAGGTCAACGTCTTCAGGTCAAGGACCATGAATAAATTGCAACCAATGTTGGTCTGTCGATGCGTACCACCGAAGACATAGAGTTTTTCCTCAAAGATTTGTTGCGTCGAATCCGTGAGAACACCTCCTGGGTACGGCCAAGCTGAACGAATACCTGCTTCGGTATCCGCTGGATCCACACGAGAAAAGGTTGTTCTTACAGACCCCCATTTCTTAGTCGTGAGATCAAAGAAATCGACGATTGGTCTCCCGGTGAAAAGATAAGCCTTCTTGTGTTCGACACATGGGATCATGTGCCATCCAAGGAAGGCACTCGTCCGTTCTTGTGGTTGAGGATAAGCAGGCATGACCTTCCAAGCGTCCAGTTTTGCGAGGTCCAATGCGAACATGTCACGATAAAATGGACCAAAGGAGTCCCTGCGTCCACCCGCAATGTACAGGTGACCTATGGATACCCTGGGTTGGAAATCGAAAAAACCAGACTGGGAGACGACGCACCATCCCATATAAAGCCGCTGAATCCCATTCGTCTCCCTGGACCAGCCGACTTCTTTACTTTCAACTTCTTCCACGATCCCAGGAGTTGAAGCGATGGGTCGACGACTTGACTTCGGTGGACCATCGAGGGATCTGGGTGCCTGAATTGAATCAACGTACGGGTTGCATCCTCTTTGAGAATCGTTCTGTCGATAGCTGGCTCTCTCGTGCGATGGTTACTGGGAATGAGCATTTCTGCCGCCCACCGCCTATGCACAGCCGTCCCCGTGTTTCCCAAATCCTTGAAGATGGTGGCGACTTCAGCAGCGGCCTTTGCGTACTGAACGGAAATCGCGGTTGGATCTGGGAACCACTCGTTCCAGTCTTCAAGTATGGGTCTGTCAGCCACACCACTGGTCGTATGTCGATTGTAAAAAGGTTCTACTGACCATATAACTTTGGTTGACGAAAGATACGAACGTTGAGATAGATTATTCGAACTTCTTCGAGCCACACCAGTGCCTGTGTTCGATATAGGAATTGGAATGGATGAAGGCAAGAACATGCTCACCACTCACCTGCTCGTTGTTTCCTAGTTTCTTTTCGCATTGAGCTAACCCATTACAGCACGCCATAACATCGGCGATCTTATCATCAGGCAATGCCCCATACACGGCTGAAACCACACCATCTGTCGAAAGAATCGGAAACCCAAAAGTTGGACCAAGGATATGCAAAGCCACTTCGCGGTACTTGTCCTTTGCAGAAGACAGGCTCCCAATGCGAAAAAGGGTATCGGCTACCTTGGTGCTACCCCATTAAGCGCGATCAGGGTATTACCGAGAGTTTGACACTGAGCAATTGGCTTACCTTGGTAGCGCGAGTCTTTCCAGGTCGCCATGGCTGTCCATCATGGTTTATAGAGGATATAAGGAAGAAGTTGAACTGAAAACCTGTCCTCACAAGTGTTGTGGTTATATGTTCAGGTTCAACGTTCAACTAGTACTTCAACTTATCATGGACGACCGATTTTTTCATAGAGTGTTTTGATGACAGGATTTTGACAAACAAACAGGACGGACTTCGACAAAATTTGGACAAATTTCAAATTCAAAGAATTTCAAACCTTACCCTCACCCAACCCTCATTAACGCATCCTCAACCTGCCCTCACAAATGGCCCATGATTTTTTATCACTCTTGGAGCTCTGATGCGCAGGAATAGACGTCTAGCCACAGCCTTTCCCGATCCCCCAAGGCGTGCCCCAAGGAACGCAAGAGGAACAGCACTCAAAACGAAGTTGAACTCGAACTCCGATTCGGGACGAATGGAGATCTCAGATCAGCAAGAAAGTCGGAGGCGTAATTTGACAGGATATATAACAGCTATGTACATAGAAAACTTGAAGCGATCCTGACACATTCGTAATCAACACCTTGTCGGCACCCAGGACCTCCATCACGGTTTACAGACCGCCGTACACTAAACGTCCGTCGATCGAAGTTGCAACGACTCTGGTATCCATTATCTTCTGGGGCGGCACTTCCATGATGTCCTGAGAAAGCACTACGTAGTCTGCCTTTTTTCCAGGGACCAAGCTTCCGAGACTATCTTCCGTGAACGACGCGTATGCTGCATCGATGGTCATTCCGCGCAGAGCTTCGACTCGAGATAGACGTTGTTCCGGGAACCTTATAAAAACAATTACGAATTGGAACGATCCAATTATCAGACAACGTGGAGTTTTCTCACCATCCACCTGGGCCGTGAGGAGAAGTCCCCTCAGTAGAGACACGGGTCACGGCGGCGTAGAATCCTTTGAGGGGATTTATCTCTTCCACTGGGAAGTCTGAGCCGATGGTGATACGTGCACCTTTATCAAGAATAGAGCGAAATGCATACAGGCCTTTGACCCGCTCTGGTCCCTGTACCCATTTATATCAGAATTTGAGGGACCAAGTTAAGGCAAAAAACTTTGGAATGGGGTATCTTACCAACCGGTCTTCCGCAAACCACATATCGCTGATTCTGGAGCAATCATTTTCAGGAACTCGATATGACCAATATAACCACGACGAGACTCAAAAATCTACTGACGCATGAGTTGGTTGTATGCTTGCAATGACTGACATTCAATAAATATTCTGTCAGTTGCTTTCTCAGAAAACGCAAAATATTAATGAAGGCTTACCACCGAGATCTCCAAGGCGAGCCATATCTGAGTCTGTCATAATCTGAGCATGCTCGAGCCGGGGACGCATGGAGCTGACATTGGCTCCTGTGAGAGCGGATTCAAATGCATCCAATGTTATACCATTTGCGCGATCTCCGATAGCATGTACGTTCTGAAAATCCATCGGTACCAGGCTCTCACTTTGAGTTGTCAATTCAATCCACTCACCACTTGCCATCCATCTCTCAAAAAGCGAGGGATTACGGACTCCAAAAGCTCAGCAGGTATTCTCATTGCCCCAGACGTCGATGGGTTGTCATAATATGGCGCGTAGAGCTGGAAAGAAAAAAAAATTCAAGATTGGACCAAACCTTGAGGGGGGCTGGACAAGCATACTGCAGCACCACCAGTTCGAAGCGCCCCTAAAAGGACGAGCGTTAAAACACAAGATACTACGATAGGTGCGGTCCCTGCTTACCATCCGCAAAAATCTTAACACTCCGAGCTGTCAAACGGCCATTTGCTCCACCGATCAAGGGTTCGATCTTGTCACCCCAATATTCTTCATTTTCGTCAAAGAACGTCATCCCATAGATGCGTAACTGAAGATGCAGAGCGCCATTTGATTAGCTGTCAAATCTCCCATGAACAAACAGCTCACCGGGAGGGCTCCGTTTTGTGCTTGTCTGTTTACGAGCTGCGTATCAGAACGGAGAGCTTAAAGCTTCAAATGGTTGGCTTTTATCCTACCTTTTGAAGAACGCCAGAGAATCGGGTTTGAAACCAGCGTCATGAAGGGAGGTCAGTCCAACAGCAAGAGCCTCATTTACGGTCGTTTGGAAATGTCGTTCGAGGTCGCGTTCAGTGGGTGGGGCCCTGGCAATTAGGTCCTGGGCGCTGTCCATGAATACCCCTGTCCAGCAGATAAATCGAATATTGAATATGGGAATAGATACACGTGCGACAGGATGTATGTACCTGTCGGATTCCCCTGATCATCCCGAAAGATGACCCCTCCATCTACATTTTCAGGAAAAGGCGCATTATCTTCCAACACCTTCTTCGATACCCATAAAGCATGCCCGTCACGGCTCTGAAGAACCACGGGACGCCCAGAGACCACCGGATCTTCTTCAAAATCTCTCTAGTCAAAATGGAAGCAAATGTATAACGCCAAATGTTAGTGCGCAAAAGGGGTTGTAGATCCGTGCTATATATGCATGCACGTACCCATGTCGGCCATTGCTCCACATCCCAGGAGGCATGATCCCAACCCCATGCTTCAATCACGCGTGACTTATTCTGAGCGATATCTGGATTTTGGGTGATGTAGTCTCTCATGAAAGCGACGATTTCTGACGGATGGATGGTAGGGAGAGATATTAGGCAGTTGGTACTAGTAATGCTCATGATTTCGACGTACCTTTAGCTGATTTTCCGTCAGAGAGTGAAATCTGACGACTCGCGCCATACTCCAGGATATGGCAATGCGAATCTATTCAGAAGATCCAAAGTCAACTCATATATAAGCCTACGACCAAAAGGAAAAAAGAGAAAAACTCCAACTCATGACCTACCACTCATCCCAGGTACGACGATTGCCCCGCTCGGCGTGTATCGAATCTTGAGCTTAACGGAGGTTGAGTTTATAGCCTGAGGTGCGTTCGCCCTGATGCGTGCTATAATTAGAGACGTACAATTAATGAAAAAAAGTCCATCGAACAGACATCCGAGAAAACGGGGACCTCACCCAAGTCTCCAGTGTCCACGATAGTTCCCTGGTGGATAAGAATACACTCCACGAGGCTGTTGTCATCGTCGACTGTGTAAATCCCCTTGCCGTCTGGTGTGCAGAGGGCGTAGGTTTCCTGGCCACCTTGTCGGCTTGGAGCGACGATGTACCCGATTATCGCCAGGACCAACGCCAGAGCACTCATTTTGAAGAGGCTGCCATCGTTTTTGTTGACTGGACGTTTGATTTCTTCACCGTTGGGTGCGTTTTTGCCATGTTCTTCGGCGGGGGTCATAGTTCGGATGCGGTTGGGGTTGGGGGGATAAAAGCGAATAAAGCCTCCGTTTTTTTCTGGGGCTTATATACTCAAAAAAGTCGAATAGGCGCCAGGACCCATTACGAAATCAAATGATGATCATGTGTGACCGGGTTGACACAGATCAACAGTCAACGTCAATAGTCATGGCCTCGATGTCGCCTCGATGCATCAACGAAACAGAACTCCTAAAAAACATCCATAGCTCCAACAGTGAGCCTTCAAAAAAAAAAAAAAAAAAAAGACTGAAGAGACGAACGTTATATATCAGCGCCATTTGACTGTCGGCATGCCTGGCTGAGAGGTGGCACCCTACTCACAAGACGTGTTGGCGCAATGTGGACGGTGTGTCGACGTCCACCTGAATTCATCAAAAAAATTTCGGAATACCACAATCCGATTATCGATTTAGCGGTGGTCTACGGCTCTATCTCCGCTCCAGCCTGCAGGGGAACCAGAATTTCTCAGGCTGTATGACATGCCTCTTGTTGGTGGAACTTCTGAGTCTTGACTCCAACTGTGTGCTGGGTCGAAGGTTCAACGACAAACGATCTTCGACACACTGGATGAAGTACAGTACGTACAGCACGATGATCATGACAGTTCACATCATTAATTTAAAATTTAACATGCAAGGCCTGGACAAGAACTGCCAAATTAAAAGGTATGAGGGTGAGAAGACCCATGGACTTAAGCCTGCCGTTTCTCCGCGAGAAACAACAAACAACGACCGGTGCTAACCAAAAATGAAAGTTACTTTCAGATAAATTAGTCACTCGTGTACTTGAAGTTGGCTACGATGATTCATTCATCGTTCCAGAAAGTACTGTAGGTATGACTCCGACTTGACCTCGTTGCACCATTTCGTTTTATAGAACATGTCATATTAACACAACAACGTGGCAGAAATTAGGGGGGGCCGGGCGAAGTACATGCTGAGTCGAGTAAAGTCACAGCGTTTTTTCACCAACGCCGACATAAAAATAACAGGAGAGCATAAAAAAAAAGAAAACATAAAGAGAATGTCCTCGAAGTTAACCATGCGCATCCCACACACAACGCGAACGAACGAGGTCCATAAAGATCTACTACATGCATCAAAAACTCTTCTGAATCTGAAGTACAACCATAGAGATATCACGTGATCAACAAAAATTCGACCAACACCCCTCCCAAGTACTCGTACTCACAAAAGAAACCGATATAACATGGTGGTCATCCCCCCTAGAATATACAGATATTTTAAAAAACGGCGAGAACAAGAGGAGAAGGAGGGAATTGCATCAATGGGTCGTTTGGAGTAGACGATGAAGGTAAAGCGGAGAAACACACATCAACGGGAAACAAGAATGTGCCCAGGGAGTCGAACACAAGGGAAAAGAGGGAGAGTTATATAGAGAAGAAGAGAGAGAGAGGGAGAAAGCCGTAGAAAAAGAAAAGAACAAAAAAACGAAAAAGAGAAAAAAGAACACGTTAAAAGAAAAACAAATAATAGGTAGCAGATTAAAGAAATGGCCAGGGCTGGGGGAGGACAACTGCGTGTGATTGTTTTGTTGGACATCGTTTTGGGTTCTTATCGTGTCTGAACGGCCAGGGCAATTTAGATTACTTATGCCTCTGTCATGGCCACATCAGCCACCGATGGATCCGCTTCAGCGGGTGCGTCTTGGTCTTCGGGTACGTCCACTATTTTAAAAGATAAACAAATGGGGATTAGAGCTCAGCTTTCCTCCTCACAAAAATTAGAAAGAGAAAGTAGGCAGACGCACCTTTACCATTGATATCGAGGTTCTTAGTCCCCTGAGCCATGTCCGCATCAGCATCAGCGTCCACATCCGTATCCCCGGCCGCAACGTCGTCCTTCTTAGCCTCCGATTCCACCTCCATCTTTTCCGTATCGGTCTTATCCCCAGTTCCATTTTCAGCACCGTTGGCCTGAGCGGCAGGAGGGGCACTGGGCGAAGCGTCACCGGCAGCGTTGTTGTTGTTGTTGGCGGTGACGGCAGAGGCGGAGGCAGCGGCGGGGCCAGGGGCTTTGTTGGCGTTGAGGATTTGGTGCCATTTGTCGACTAGACCTTTTGCTCGGGCGCGGAAATGGAACTCGTCGTCGCGAGGAGGCATTTTCTCGTCTGAGAGAGCGGCGATGTGACGCATGACTTTGCCGATTTTGGAAAACTGAGAAGGAAGAGAAAAAAAGAGAAAGGTGTAAGTCGATGTGAGGGAGAGAAGAGCAAAAAAAGAAAGAAAAAAAAAAGAAAAAAGTGAAGGCAAGAGGGGGCCCAACTCGTGAGTTGGACAACGAGGAGATGGGTGGAAATGAGGAAATGGAGACACGAACCTGGAGTTGTTCAATCGTCATTTCGTTGTAAGTTTCCACGGTCGTGAAGAGTTGGTCGACTTCAGGGATGGACTACGGGGGCGATGAGAAAAATAAATAAATGGGAGTTCAGAGACGGACCTCAGCTTTGGCCATGGGTTTGTTGCTGAGGAAGGTTTTTTGAAGCTTGTGCCTCCAGTCTCTGACCTTCATAGACTGTGGGTCGCCGGTTTTGTCTGTAGAGTTGGCCAGGATCAATAATTGTTGACAAACGAAAGAAGATTGGTATCACAAAACGAAGAAAAGAAAAAGAACAAAAAAGAACGAAGACAGACTGCCATGTTGAAAGAGCGCAAAAAGAGTTTGAACGTACTATCATCGCCGTCTTCGTCCTTTTCACGCTTCGCCTTCTTCGCTGGTGGAGGGCTAGCCTTCTTGCTTGGCCCGGCATCCTCGTCCTCTTCCTCTTCTGCACCAGCAGCCTCAGCTTCATCCTCAGACTCGACGGCGCTCTTAGGCTTTCTCCTAGGTTTGGCGGGTGTCGACGCCGATTTCTTCTTCGCAGGCTCCACCGACTCCTTCTTCGCTTTTGGTGTCTTTTTGGGAGCCTTGGGTGCATCTGCAGCCTCTGACTCGCGCTTACGTTTCTTTGACGTCTTGGCCTTCTTTGAGATGGTACCTTCCTCCTCTCCTTCGCCCTCGCTTTCGAGCTGGTCGACCTGTTCGTTCTCCACGGCGTCCTGTGCAGCGCGAGCCTTGTCTAAATGTTCGTTTAGCCATTCCTGAGGGTTGAGGGCGATGGTATACCCATCGCGGAGGTCGCCGTTGCGTTTCTTGGTGTCGTCAGCGAGGAAAGCCTCAATTTCGTGCCTTTTAAGGCTAGACATGTCCTTCCCATGGACCCAAGCACTATTCCATGATCGATTTGTTAGTAAAGGGTCGCGAGAAGGTGAAAAATGTGAACATACAACTCCCCGGCCGGGAAAAACATGATACAGTGGACGTTGGTCCTTTTCCCCGATGGAGCCTCGTTCTGGACGGCAGGAGGGCAATCATTAGGATCAACAACCTAAAAAAATAGAAAAAAAGGTTCAGAAACGATGGATACATAGGAAGCTTTAGATCGTATTCGGTATCACAATACGGTTTACGATCTAACGCGACATGGGTGCCTCAGACTCACCACGCCAGGCCATGGTGGATAACCGCGAATTTTCCCGAGGACAGTGTCTCCGTTCGCGTATTGGTGGGCGTCTTTTGCGGCCTTGGAGGTTTTCTTGCTCATTTGTGGGATGTGGACTTGGAAAAAGCAGGAGAAGCAGGTATGTTGTCACAAACCAAACCACGGGAATCCTTTCACTTGGGCACGGGACCCGCTTGCTGACAAATAGTTCCCACGAGGACCGTGCATGCTTCATCTTATCAACACCGACTCTGCATTTCAATTTCAAGATCGGCATAATAATCCTGCAAATAAATAGGGAGTTGTCAAAGTCATAACATACAGGATCAGAAGGAATGCTGGACTCACGCGAGTCGGGACTCAGTCCCAACAATCCAAGGACCGAAAGCGCGGCAATCCCTGAAAAGACTTTCCATGCTATTGGATACTATCTTGATGAAAACGAATCACCACTCGAGCGAGAACGCTGGAAATTTGACTTCATATCAAGTTCGTATCTATAATTTGAAGAAAACCATTCTTATAACTTGTGGCTTATACTTAAGTATTATGTCGCGTCTATTTCGGTGTACTATTCGAAATGACCAAAGGCGCTGCCCAGTGTCTCCTCCACGTATACACCATCATCAGCGTGAGTATTCGAGCGAAGATGCCGCAGGGAGGCGGGGGGTTGAAGGTCTTACGTTCACATGGATCATCATCCATTATCCAAAAATATGAACAGGAAAGTACATTATGACCTGAGAAGGGCGACAGCGCCGTATGAGCGAAAGCGGGACAAACGAGGAGGCTTATCAAGCACAGTCAGAAAGTATGCTTGATGGTCGTTTAGGAGCGCTTAGGGCGTCATATCTTTCGGTGAAATAGAATATGATACATATCTCCGAGTCTTTGTATTTGGCAGATAGGAAGGACCCGTCCTATTGGTGTTATTATACCATACTGAGATGGCTGTGATCTCTCAGTTGGGTTGGCTCAAGGTTGGGTCTAAGACGAAGGAGATTCAGATGCGGAGAATATTGTTATCAGATTCTCACCCTGATACAAGGGCTCTCTTGGGAGAGCCTGAAGCCTGAATCTTCTTCACCCCCGGGCCCGGGCTGTACGTACTTTCCAGCAGATAGACCCTGCACAGTTTCCAGAATATTCATCATTCCTGTCATTTGTCGTCCTTTCAGCAAGCCAGTACGCTCATTCCCTCGAACTGAATGGTTAGCGTTTAAATAATACCTCAAGGCGATTCCCAGTCGTTCAATTCATTATACAATGTCAAGCCAGAGCCGCGGGAGTTAAAAATATAGGATTCCCGGCGTTCTCCCTGCCGTGCCCACTATACCTAAATTGGGGCGCTCAAATTGGCAACTTAGCGCCAATAACCCAAGGAACCCTGTTGACGATTTGCCATGGTGCTATTTCACAAACACATCACCATAATGAGTGATGTTGTCGCCTCCTTCTCCTTGCATCGAAAAAGAACTACTAATGAGTCATGACATACGGACTGAACGTGTTGAACATGAGGCCATTATCACTGCTGGTGAGATCGCATGATTCGCATCTTCTGTTTCCTTTCTTCTGTCTCCTGGTCCAACCAATTGATTTCCACCACAGCGTCCTTGTTTAGCGCGCCGCGTGTTTTTCATCTTGAGTGGGTTTAACCTTTTGAGGGCGCAGCTACGACACGCGGTTTGGACAATTGATCATGATACGCCTGGATCCAGCCTCAAAGGCCCCGACCCTTTACATCAATCCTTGAAGTTGAGCGATACATGTTCACCTGAAGGGTCCTGTCATTTGAACTGTATATCTGGCAGCGCCGTATTTGGGCAAGTCTTTCTCTCAATCAATAGTCAATCGAGCCGCTAATAGGCCCCACTACCTGGATGATCGAGCCTTCCATCGATCATGCCATGAGGGGATACATCACCGTTGTACTCCAGTGTGATACACGCGAATAATCCCACCGTACGGGCATTCATTAGAATTGCAGGTCTATAATACAGTAGCAATCCTCATTTTTTGATATTCTACGACATGAGACGCTTGGCAATTCGATTACTACTTAGGATATGAACGTACCGCCTGAGTCCAATGCGTCTGCTCCTTGTGCTCCACTGGCAGGTCTTACTCTCATTATCGAAAGGGTGAATGATCTCGATCACGGCCTAGATTTGCAAGGGACTTGCCTTATGTTTATGTCCTTGTATTCGCAACCGTGTAGCATACCGTGGCAGATCACGGAGATAACGACACGGATGTATAATCCTTTGCCTCCTTTGGGCGTACAGCAGACCCAGACCGTTTGGGGTTAGATGCAAATACAACACGCGCCTGGTGTTTGAGAGGATATGTTATTGGGGCAGGAGGAGAGAGTGGCTGAAAGAAGACTTCTGTGTTTTTCCATTGTTATCACTAAGTTGAGCCTCGATCTCCGAATACTACCTGCGAGTGGCGCGCTGATCGATGGAGGACCGGCATCTAGTTTCTGTCATCTAGTTTGGGGCAGAAGATAGGACGGAGAGAGCAAACCGATTACCAATTGTTAACCGGACAACTTCTACTATAAATTGGAGTGATCAGTAGGTCATTCTGAATTATTCATTCCCCATCCCAATACCTAGGCTGATCGACAACGCGTAGTATTACATTCATCTTCCAAACATCCGACCTCATTTGCAAGTGTCGATTCCAAACCATGTCACCAGAACCAGCCTACGGCCTAGCTTACCTTCTCGAAGACAAGACCGGTCGTCTGAGCGGCTCCGACTTCGTCGACCTCTACGACCGAATGCGTCTCGCATGGGAAGAACGCGATCGAGGAGACACACCAGGTCAATTTATTTACGATATTTTCGAGTACACCGTCGGCACGTATGAGGACCTGCATGTGCCCGTGGCGACGCTCACGTTTGGGGAGGATCATTCGTTGGGTACGATCTTGTACCCTGATAACCCGGTCATGCAGATGGATAGCTATCTTGCTAGGGTCAACGACATCGCTGGGTCTGGACATTGACTTTATATGAATGACTTGTTACTAATTTCGGTTGCTCTTCTAGAACGAGGTTGAGGAGGTTCTATGGTTCCGACGAAAAAGAATACAGATGGGCTTACCGGGCAGACTTGGACGATGAATGGACCGTAAGTTATCAGTGCATTCATCTTCTGGGTAATTCCTCATCGAGTTGTCAGTGTACAGACAAGGATATGACCATGGTCGCCCACTACAGCCTGAAGCCCAAGGAGGAGCCGGTGTATTTTCAATCCTCTGGTGCTGTCTTCATGGTGCACGAAGACTACGCCCACCTTGGAGTCGGTAAGTTCAAATCCAAGATTTCATCCGCCGTCCTTGGGTGACGTTCCGAGAAACAGAATTGCTTGCCACCTGCATGATCATGCGTCATATCGTAGCGTATAATCTTCAATAACCATCGCTCCTGGGCTTTCTCTACTCATGCCAGTTGTTTTCTGCTCTATCGCTTTCGTCAAATACGCAATCGAACATCTCTACTAATGTCGTCACCTTTCATCAATCCGAAGTCCATTATTTTCTCCTGCTTCTAGGCCCCGTATGTCAACGTCTCCTGCAGCTTAAGCGCTTAACGATTCAAGTGACTGTTTTTCTTACGATCCTATGTCGATTTGATGTCGATACAGTCCGGATCGTCCCAAAATGATCCAGCTCTATAATAGAGATCTTATCAGATTAGATTAGATGCCAACAACGTTCCCGACAACACTGCCAAATATAAGCGCCACTCTTGGTTTCCTGTTGTTTGCTTGTTGTTCTCGATTCGTTCTTCCTTTTGTTCTTCTCGTTTTTGTAACCCCTTCGCCGGAAACTTTCACATCTACCACTAGATAAACCAGGGAGCTTTTTACCAGACCACGACCACACCTCGGGGCAAAACATGGATTTCGATAATGTACCGGACGACATCTGGATTGATATCTTCGAACAGGTTGATGACCCCCAACCTCTCGCTGCTCTTGTTCGGACTTGTCATCGCTTCCGTGCCCTCGCGAGGAGACCTCTCTTACGCGAATTAAGGTGGTTGAAACCACGTTCGACACAACGAAACATCGACGCGTGGAACAGCGTCTACCTGAACGCACATAATGTCCCCCGGAAATTGACTATTGGGATTCCATTCGAGTTTGCATCGAGGGCATATACTGCTACCACGGTACGATGTCGCTGACTCCATATTTTTTTCGTGATGTTAACTCTCTGGTGCCAGATCACCCCGGAAACCCGATTGCACGACGCAATTTGGGAGCATCTTCCACGTTTCACGGCTTTAAACGAGCTCGTGTTGGATGGGACAACCATTTCCGTCTTTTCGTACACCATTCTCACGCAAATGCCTGCTTTACGCTCTCTTTCGCTCATAAACTGCACGTACATTCGCCTGCCCACGGCGTTCAGGACGCACACCCAACTCGATCTTCGTACACAGACAACAACTTACCCGAGTTCTTTCCCATTTTCCACATTGCCGATAACTCACCTCGCGATTCATGCCCCATTGAACCAACACTCAGACCCAGAAAGGTTCACTTTCCACCCCATCAGGCTCGCCACAGCTGCCAACCTTTCTTCGTTGAGCATCACATGGACCGGGAGCATCGCATTGGCCTACAGCGAGTCCCAAACGCCGCCGCTGCACAATCTCACAGAGCTGGACGTCACCATGCCCACGCTCACCAGAGACCTGGTCGACGTGCTCGTCAGCCTCGTCACGTCATGCCCCTTGACCCCGCGCATCAAGCTCCTCATCGAACGACACAACCTCTCCGATCAGCAAATCGGTGCGGTTCAAGTTCCTTTACCGAACGTCTGCGATTACAAGGGCCCGTTGACCTTGTCGTCGTTTGGGATGACCCGAAATCAGATTAGGAACCACGGTGCGAATGCCGGGTTGGCGAGTGTGGTCATGAACGATACCGTCGATCTTAACGGGCTCTTGGAAGGATTGGAGAGGCTGCCGAGTGGTGTTCAGACATTGGAGGTCATGGTATGGAGCTGGGATATCGAGATTTTATTCGCGATCAGAGAACTCTTCAAGGGCATCACGTCGTTGGTGATCCGCTACGGAAAGGGGGAGTTTTCTCCGGTACGTTCCTTTTTTCTTTGTCCTTTGCTCTTCATCTGAACACTCTTTCGTAGGATTTCTTCGTCACTCTCGGAGCTGACATCCTCTTCGACCTCCCGAAACTCGTCACCTTCAAATTGTTCCAAGACAAGTCGTGTGTCTTCGTACCACCACCCCGCCACCACAACAACGGGCATCATCCGTTCAACCCTATATATGTTCAGGCGGGTTATTTCGAAGAAGAACTTCAACCTGTGCTTGAAGACAAACCATCGGAAGACACTGGTACCTCGGGCATGGAGCAAGCAGATTTGAACGATTATCTGATCGGATGGAACCGCCATTGCAAGAAGCTGAGGCGTGTGCAGCTGAGGGAGAGTACGTGGTGGGAAAGGAAGTTCGAGGGGGATATCTGGAGGGAAGTGACGGTGAAGGGTGATGATACGGAGGACAACTGAGCTTTTGATGTGTACGCCTATGCTTTCTTGTTTTTGAAATCTTGCTTTATTTGTTTCATGGCAAAGTTTTCTTGCGCGTGTACGACTATGATGTTGAATAACCCCTCCTCACTTCTTGTAGGGCTTGCCTTCTCTTGTACTTGTATGATTAGAGACCACCACCCCCACTCCTCGCATGTTTTCTTGCTCAATGCTGTCACCTTGCTATCGTTCGACGTTCCCTATCATGTATATATCATGTATATAATACTCAGCCGCGAGTCTAAAGCGGATTGAATCTATTCGATAGGTTTACGCGTCTTCCTACTGGTGCAACACAACCAGTCACAGCCTGAGGGTATCCGTTCGCTCTTTCCATCTCAACCTGGTCTCAACTCGCCCCTCATTCACTGGATGGAAATTCCGCAGTACACTTCCCCATGCATGATCAGGCCCTGGTGAACTCTGTGAGCACAGTACTGAGTGCCAGCCATCGAAACGCGCCGAACACACACACATCTATTAGATATGATAACCGCCCTCCAGATTAAATATGTAGGGTCATTTGAGGGACATGGTCAAGCTCGAAGAGATGGGGGGACTCCGGACCGGATAGCCGGGCTGTTATGTTCGTCCATTCTTGGAATTCCCGTTTGGTTGATTCCATATGTTTTGTTTTTTTCTCCGAAACTCTCACCTGCACATAGACTTGCGGGCTCTCAAACGCACACCTTGAGGACTGAAGATCTGAATATGGATTCTACGCGAAATTCATCTGCCTTAGACACGAATACAGCAGTTGCACCAACCCATACATCGATATCCCTTTCAACATTCCGAAACCTCCCAATCGAGGTCCAAAGAGACTACGCTCGAGTAGGTTCTCTACGTTTCTACGATTCAGGGACGGAAAAGACTGAGCTTTCCTAGTTTCACAAACTGCGCGACGCCGGAAAACTGTCGACCGACGAGATACGCGATTCATTGTTCAAAGGCACGGAATGGCTACAGGCGGAAAACGTAGAGGATTCCAACGCCATTGTCGTGGATGGAAATGTGATGGATCTCGTTGACTGGCATATAGAGCATCGGGCTCATTCGAAATCTTCAAACAGGCTACCCAGTCCGGATGACATGTTGGTAGAACCTGCTTTAAACCCGAGCATGGTTGGACCGTCAAGCGACGCTCGAGTCAATCAGGACCACAACACCGACATCCAGTCGCATCACCTCCAACGAATGTCCGAGGACCTCCATAGGGCGAACACACGAATCAAATCAGCCATTCAAGAGTCCCGAAACGCCGCCAGGGACGTTTGTGCCGAAGTCTTCCTCCTCCAGCATAAACTGGACACGGAGAAGGCGTATCAGTCGGCCATTTCCAGTACGATGGCTGGTATATTCGGTGACGAAGCAATGGTTGGAATCGAGCAACAGGCTGGGATGGCTGAGAACGTAGGTCGATTGGACGGCACAGGGAAGAAAAGACGAAGGTGTGTCGTATCCATGTTTACTCTCTTGCTGCCCGTTTCATAACTCCACTGTCTGTAGGTCTTCTTCTCCGTATCACGTCGTAACTGCGGATGCTTCCCAACGGGTCAAGCGCCGTAGAATTGGGGACGTCCAATCCCAGGGTTCCACCGTGCCACGAACGATATTGAACTACCAAAGTGACGACGATGTTTTGGACGACACCTACTCAGATTCTAATGGCACGGATAGGGATTTTGTTGACGACCCCTATTCTCTCCTTGACTCTCGTGGTCGCGTGCCATGCGAGGCGCTGGAATCATGGAATTGGACGAGGGAATCATCTGATGAGGAGAGCGACTCCGACATGTCCATGTCACAGAAAAACATTCCCTGGGCCAGTATTGACGACTTCGATGACGACTCCAGCGATCCCGATTACGAACCGCCAGAATGGGATTTAGAGGATATTTGGGAAATCGAACACCCGCACGATGACACGAGGGTCAGCAGGATGAACCCCTTGCATCTGGACAACTTTGGCGACGAACTCAACGATTGCGGAGGATTTCTATCTGACTCTGGATTAAGTACTGATGATCCCGATGACGGATATCATGATACCGCCATCGTTCAACGTCCTTCGAAAGACACTTTTGTGAACCGTAGAGAAGATTTTCCAAAGTCCCTCGGTCCACTCTTGAAATACATCAACTATTCGGATCCGAATATCATTGGTTGGGGTCTCGACGATGAACAACGGGAGGCGGCCAAACAACGCATGATTCGGGAAGACAAACTCACGCTCTGGGACAACGTCAAAGTCCAGCTGCAGTATGACTTGTTTGCCCCATTGGATCTTCAACAACGTTTCGCCGATCTTTTGGAATCAAACCAACATCACTTTTACTTTGACGATGTGGAATGGAGGCGCTTTGAAGATCATTAGTACACAACGCGCACATTGTTCGGGATGAAAAATACAATTTATTGGTTTACACAAAAACTACATCAAGGAGGAGGAGTCGCCCTTTCCCAGCCACTACGATACAACCAGTAAGGCCTGACTATGGCGTTGTCCCGTGCCAGCTTTGCGATACGCGAGGAACGCCTTTTTAGCTGGAGGTCGCGTACATTAACTTCGACAGGTACGACGACAGGTTGCGCGACAGCCGCAATAGACTGGTTGTCTTCGGGATCAACCGTTGGAGCTTCCAAGGTGGGAGAGGGGGCAGGTACAGCGACAGGTTCTGTTTCAGCCCCAGCATTAGACTGCGTGCCCTCGGGATGAACCGTTTGAGCTTCCATGGGGGAACCGGTGGGTACCGGAGTTGTGTCGCGATGACTCGTAGCTTCGTATGATGCGACAGAAGCTGCCTTCCCTGTGGACCCATTTGCGGATTCGGTTGGCGTTAATTGAGTCTGTGGGCTAATGCGACGCCGGGAATCCATCTCCTGCAACCAAGTGTTGTTCAATGCGGCTTCCCAACTGATACGCGTGCCTCGCGTCCGTCTAAGGAGGCCTTCGGCGAGCGCTAATGCTAAGTTGTAGGCGGTCAGCTGGTTACACGGTTTCGATGTAGAAGTATATACCCACCTCGAGGGTCAGCCATTTGAAGTTTTTGGTCGGTCTGCAGACAGGCATTGCGATCATCCGCCAGCTGAATGACATCGTCGGCGTTTGGCTCACGCCCATTCAGTTTCTTTGACCATGCTTCAAGTGGGTTTTCGCAACTCTGCATGGCCACCAGTCTATGAATATGGTATCAGTAAATGTCGCATGCGCAAATTAAACTGAACATACATATCCAAGACCACCGCACCAACGCTATATAGATCCACGCGTCTGTCGTAGGCTAATGTGCCCATTACCTCGGGCGCCATGTAATGGTGGGTACCGCAGTGTCTCTGCGCATTGAAAACATGAGATTCCACGAATGTGTTTCCCCGAACATAATGCTTACCTTTGAACTTGCCTCGTGCGTGGCCACACCGAAATCGGCGACCTTGAGAGTGAGTGGGGACATCGATGTGAAGAGGAGGTTCTGTGAAATGCGATGGTGAGTCGTGGGGTAAAAGAACGGTAACGAAGGACTTAGCAACTCACGGCTGGTTTTATATCCCTGTGCATCATGCCCTCAGAGTGTATATACTGAATTCGGAAGTTAATAACGCATTATGGTATCAGAAACAGATTATATCATTACCTGCATAGCAGTGCAAAGTTGAAAAATCGTCGACCCGGCGAATACATCAACTGAATAAATCCATGTCGTGAGCGAACGAGCATGAGAACAATGACCAGGAACGCTTACCAGATAATGGACTGGCACCATGCAGAAAGGCTTGGTGTGTTTTAACGCGTTTGGCCAGATCGGAAAGCTCTGCATATTCCATAACCATATCTGAAACGAGGTCGAATGAATTATGAGTGACGAGGAAGATAAAAAGTCAAAACATTAAACTCGAGTGCTTACGCAGATCCAGACCCTTCCGAGTTGCAAAAATCTCAATGAGGCGACAGACATGAGGATGATTAAGCGCCCTGAGCGCACTAATCTCGTAGGTGTTTGAAACCTTTTTATTAACTCCTGGACTCTGTGACCGAACAACCTTCAGGGCGACGTGAACGTTGGGGTCGGCACGCAGAGCCACTTTGGTGACGTAGCCAAAGCCTCCTGAGACAGATACACTTCCTTCGATATGTTGGTACTTCATGAACGCGCCGTCGAGGGTAATGGTATCATTGAATACAAAAACTAAAGTGGCATCACGTTCAGAAGGGAGTCCGAAGAAGCAGGTCTGCAAACAATTAGAACTCACCTTTGTCTCCGAAGTGCAGCCGATCACGGTCGCGGAAGCGACGATAATTAGCGTCTCCGTTGGCCAGCGAAGTCCGAAGAGAGAATTCCCAGTCTGAAGGCTCAGCGCCGGGTATCTCGACTAGCTGGACACGGGGATGGTTGTCGTCTGTAAATTCAAGTCGGACATTGTGGCAGAAAATTAATAGTAAGAAAATACTTACCTCTCGGAGGGACGACGGTGAGATTGGTGTTAGATTCATGGGGAACGATGCTATATTCATTGAGGCCTCGCGGAAGGTGCAGAATGGGGTGGTTGCCGTTCTCAGGCTCGAGAAAGCCCCATCTATGTTCGTTGGGATTCAGCCAAGCATTGGACGGTTCGGTCGACGGAGCGTGGCAAAGTTCGTCAATCAACTCTTTATCGGTGGGGAAATCTGACAATCCAGTTGACATGATACTATAAAATAAAATGCGGAGATTCAGGAATAGAGTGGCGGGGGATAGAGATGTGGTACTGAAGGGGAAATGATCAGTTGGCGGCGCATTTTATAGCTTCTCCAACAGTATGCCACATTTGAGGCGGCCTTGGAGAGCGGGCCAAGTGCCTTGCCAGTAGACAATGCGCGTCGAATATATTCGAACGTCCATTTCAAGGTCACCGAGTGTCCCATATACACAGGCCAGGTTTAACACCACTGCACGCGGGAACGAAACGGTGGCCGCTCAAGCTGGGCGTACTGGCTGCAGTTCGATTAAAGGAATCGCTACTAGTGGACGCTCAGTTTGGATCCTCTACAGGTCAATGCCACAACTTACAGATGCGACTTGGAAATGATAACATCTCACCGGCTTCCGTATAGAGGCCATGAGCCTGTAGCCCGTGTTCCGTATTGTTTTGAAAGCTGTCCATCATTTCATTCCATGGGCCACACCACAATGCTTATTTCACACGGTCGTGCCGAGCAGCCGATAACAAAAAGTAGCGTGAGATATCTAGGCAAGTCCCCTTGAGCGCTTGAGCCCAACTTGAGCCCAGTCTGCAAGTAGTGCTCAGGTGAGTTCAGTATTTAACTCCTCGTCCTATCATCGTTACACAATATCCACTAACAACAAACGTCAGTACACGTCCTAGACAGCCAGAACACCCCAGACTCACGTTCCGTCCTCCAAATATACCTTCCCCTCTTGAACCTCTGGAGTCGCCGGAAAATCGATACGTCGCGTCTACGCACTGCATGTGAACTTCACATTCTCGAACTGTCTTCCATCGCCCGCGGCCCTACAAGCAGCAGTTCTCCCCGCCCGAAGGCCATGGACAGGGAGAACCGTATCTACCATCAACAGTCTCCAACCCCAGTACCAAAACTTCCCCTCGCGCAAGTTCATCAAGGTCGTGTGCGTGGCTCGTGCGCACAAGGACAAGGGACGTCGAAGTCGAGTCGAGCGGTGGCGATGTGACGGACGTGTCGTCTTGGTGCGGACGGTGTTCGGAATTCGGAGAGGCGCGATGGTAAGGTAACGAGTCGTCCAATCCCATCCATTGCGTTGCGACAAGAGGGATGCGACTGTGTCAGTTCTTCGGAGCGAGATCTAAGATGATCATGGGATGAATATCAGAATACGACTTTGAGTACAGATAAAATGGAATATGAAACGTACTTGTTACACAAATCCCGTCTTCACACCTCCTGTACCCGTTTTCCAGAAGAAAATATGTCGTGTTCGGTCTTGGAAGGTATTGTCGCGTCCCCGTTTGCGGGAAGTCGTCGGAGCATGGCGAGGTCGAGAGACACGAGTATGAGGTGGCTAGCGAAGGAGAAAGATCAATACACTATCCAAAGAAGAAGAAAAAAGACAAAGCTTACCTCGAGAGTAGAACCATCTGACACCATTCCCCGGAAATCCATATGTCACGGCAGAGTCCCTCGACCCGCTCTCCGGAAGCAAATATGTCGTGTCGAGCATGTGCTGACTATTGGGGCGAGGTGACACGTTGGCGGGAAGGCGATGTATCGCGTCGGGGCGACCGAAGGTGATGTGACGTGTCAAAACTCGAATGATCTAACCAAGGCAGAAACATCAATACATCGTCTACAAAGCAATGAAAAACGAGGAACATACCCTATGAATACAGTCACTAGACCCCCGTTCGCCGGAACTCCATACGTTGCGTCACAGTCTTGGAGAGTCCTTCGAAAGGCGCAGGTGTGCGTGTGCTGGATATCCGCTCGAACTTTGCGGGAAGTTCGATATCGAGTCGGTGAATGCACAGGCATGCCAATATGGCTGGATGCAAAGGGTGGTAATGACAGAGGTGGGCGTCGTGTACCCGTTCGCGGGAAGGCGATACGTCGTGTCGCGGCATAATCTGCGACAGAAGCAACGTCAGCACGCTCTCCGGAAGCAGATACGTCGTGTCAAAGGTATGCTGGGGGCTGGGACAAGATTTCCCCTCCGCGGGAAGGCGATATATTGTGTCGGTGTCGGGGCGAGCGAGGATGATGTGACGTGTCAATAGCAGAACCTACCCAACACCGCCAAAACATAAGTACAATGACTAGAAAGCAACGACAGAACACAGAACATACCATTCACTGGACCCCCGTTTGCCGGAACTCCATACGTTGCGTCAAGGTCTTGAAGTCCTTCAAAAGGCGTAGTTGTGTGTGTTGGATACCCGTTCGCGGGAAGTCCGTATATTGAGTTGGCGAATGGACTGGTATGGCAATAGGGCTGGATGGAAAGGGTGGTGGTGGCAGAGGTGGGCGACGTGTACCCGTTCCCGGAACGCGATACGTCGTCTCGGGCCATAATCTGCAATAAAACAGCGTCAGTACGCGTCCTAGACGGCCAGAATACCTCAAACTTACGTTTTGGCCCCCCCAAAACACTTCCCTCTTCACGGGAAGTTCATATATCGAGCCGGCAAACAGACTGGCATGTCAATATAGCAGGATATAAAGCGCGGTGGTGACAGAGGTGGGCGTCGTGTACCCGGTCGCGGGAAGGCGATATGTCGTGTCGGGGCATAATCTGCAAGAGAAAGAAGGTCAGCACGCGTTCAGACGGCCAGAATACCTCAGACATACCTTCTGGCCCCGAAACACCTCCCCTCTTGAACCCCTGTCGCCGGATATCGATATGTCGTGTCTATGCGTGTCATGAACTCGAGGCTTTAGCTTCATCATTCACAGGAGAATGAGGACTTGGATGAGCCGCTGCAGCTGGAATATACATGAGAAACGAAAGATCACCACACAAATAGAGACACAGACATACCTTGAAAACATAGCCCCTTCTTGACGGTCGGACCCAGGTGAACGATCTAACATTGGAAAACAGATCAGTCCATTATCTATACAGCAAGAAAATAAAAACCCAGAACATGCCATGAGGATACAGTCGACGGGACTTGCAACTAATCTTGGAGGACGATATGTCCTTGGGAGTCGAAAACAGTGTGAGTCAGAGGCAACACCGCATAACCCGTTCGCGATACAAGACGTCGTCGTGGCAGACTGTTCAGGAGGTGGAGGAAGGTGGAGGAAGGAACCCGGATGTCATCCGCCACAATGACCCGAGCACAATCTGTCTCGTAGCGGTCATTCTGAACATCTGTTTTAACATCGATACAACCCAGAAAAGAGGAACAAACACACCCTTGACCATAACATCTCCCAACCTCTTTGCCGGGAACTCGATTTGTCGTGTCAGAGAGTCCATTCGCCGGAACGAAACATGTCGTTTCGCAGGCTTGGATCACCTTTCGGGGGATATCGATATGTCGTGTCGGCGCAACGCCTGCCGTAGTAGAGGTCAGTATGGATGAATTTGGATGCACTGCCCTAACATACTTTCACCGGGCCTTCTTCCGATTCCTACAAAGAGTAAAAAGCAGCTTGTCCCGGGTCGTAAGCTGTCAGAGGGAAGTAGATATGTCGTGTTCAAACATTATGGAATTGAGCTTAAGACCGATGTAAGAGCACACGAAGAAGAATATGACGAGCAAAAAACAACATACCTCGAAAACTCGACGAAGAATCGAAATCGCGACTTGTCCGACATCGATCGACTCCCAATTTCCAAAGAAAAGACCTACTTAATGATAAGATATCCATAAGGACTGTATACAAGACGGAGAACGACGCACTTTAGTCCTTTGGGTGTTGACGTTGAGGGACTCGGAGATAACACAATTTAGTTGTGGACGATGACACTGCGGGCAAACATAAAGGCGATATTTTTGTATCGCCTTAAGGGCGATAGGCCCGGGATATGCCTGGGTTCGTCCCAGGATCAACCCATGATGCATTTTTTGGCCCAC
>JAHXRV010000103.1:0-16239 GCA_019904355.1 Psilocybe tampanensis | reverse complement strand
ATCTTGTCGTATATGTTGTCGATATGGCCTTGGAAAAATAGATAAAATTCACTAAAATTCATTTCGGCTGAGGAGTGATGTTTGGGGTCAATCTTAGTGTTATATGAACTCATAACCAATCAAAATTGGTGCATGACAGCGCCTTTCAGAAATATAGACAAGTCCCCCGCCGTCGGCAGGATGATGGCATCACAATGCCAAGCGTCCGGCGTCCGCCGGAATCCGGCGGATTCAGCAACGCAACCATTCTCAGAGGAGCTATGGTATGCCCTTATGTCGAGAGTCGGGGTTTTGTCGGAGAAAACTATAAGTCGGGTTGTGGGACTATTTTTAGCGCCGTACTAAAACATCATAGTAGTCGCCAGAGGTTCAGTGGTTCAGTGGTGTCCACCAAGCAGATATACGACGTTAAATGGGCTTTTTTATTGACAAACTATCGAATAGACAGAGCTCTGACTGCGTTCGATACTGGAGAACCTAGGGCTTGCCGGTGGTGGAACTTGGGTGGAAGTTTGTCAATGCCAAGAGTTCCGGCATTTCTGGCATCGCAAGGGCTCCCACATATACTTGATGCAGATGTGAGTCACCATAAACATGGGGGAAACGCGACGAAGGCCTAACCTTCGCGAACAGCACTTGGAAGAGGGACCATGAATGACATCGTTGATCCCGTTAATTAACCCCGTGTTGCATTTTGATTCCGAACGTCCCAAAAACGGAATCATTTCTATTTATGGAATCTGCGGATCTTAAAGGCACGAGACTCGCATTTGGCTCTCAAGAACGTCTTCTGAAAAGAAACTGTCAGACTGGCGACCCGGCGCATCTTTCAAGACTCTGCTGTGTGATCCTTTGTCCGGGCTGAGCCTGCTCATGTCACGAACTCATCAATCGCTGCAACTCCGCGCCTTTGCCGCACCTGCCATGGCAAACGCTGTGCGCACAGCAATTGCGGTTTGAGAGTTATATATACTAGACAATAACAAGCTGGAATCATTTCGCTCCTCAGTGCTCTACTACTATGGCCTAGTGTCAAAGGCTCCTCTACAGCTTAACTGCAACATTGTGAGTGTCGAAAATCGATTGGAAGTTCACTGTCATCATTCTAACGCTGTTTGAACGCTGGGCCAGACTTAACGCAGCTTTCATGCCTCTCGACGGAGAATTCTTCAACTTATTCCCAGAAGACGAAGAGTCAGATCAGGAGATAACCCTCAGCGACTCCGTAACTCAGGCAGTAGGGGAACGGAAAAAGGACCTCAAAACGTCCTTCACTTATATCAATGAACTCGATCCCCTGTTCGCTGTCGCATGGGAAACCGCTTCAAGGGAGAGGATACGGAGTGAGATTCGTGATGAGGACTCTCAAGCCAACCTTGGTATGTCAGTCACTCTTATATTTCACTGATGAAGCTGAGATCTGAGACCGTGTTCTAGCCATTGTACACGTCAAGGCAACCTTAGAGTCTTACACACGCCATTTCCTACTACCAATGGACGAGGATTACACCTCGAGAAGTCCCTCTACTCCCCAAAGTTTCTCCTTGACGACATCTGCACCAAGACCCAGTCTAAATATTGTCCAATTAAACCTCCCTGAAGAGAAACGACATACTATCAGCGGCATTCGTCCTCCACAGACCGACCTGCTCCAGATTGAACCGAAATCTGCGAATGGGATTTCCGATGCATACACCAGCAAGCCACTGTCAATCGACCAGATGAGCGCGGCGAAGATTCGAAAAGACCTGGATTATATGTGGAGGCGCAGGATTTACTCCGACATCCAGCTTGCGGTGCGGTCGAACGCAAACCCCTACTACACTGATGATCATGATGCAGAAGAGAAACTTGCACAGGAGAATATGGTGACCATCTTTTCTTGCCATCGGTCGGTTTTGATGGCACGATCTCCCTATTTTCGTGAGGCTTTGGGAGTGATCGTCAAGAATCCCACGTCGTTAAAGGGGGGGCTCTCAGTTCTTGCGTTGCCGCACAAACCATTTACGCCGACCACAACGGAGATGATACTTCGATTCCTGTACACCGGGGAACTGGAATTACCAAAGTCTGGCTTCTCAATGATGGATCTCCCACTGCCGTTGACAATCCACAAGGGAGCAGAAATTCTTCGAATTCCATCTCTAGTCGATTTAATATCGGCACACGTAGTCGAGATGCTCCATGGGCTATTTCATGTCCGTCTCAGCCAGAGCGACTACTTTCGAAGGATTGATGGGATTTGGAAAAACATGGTCAGCATCGGGGGTTGCGTGTGTTGCCAGTGTGCACTCAGTGTTCCCAGGCTGCTCAAATTTCTAGCGGAGCCCGACGTGAATAACCCACTGTTAGAGCGTGGGGCACGGAGAGCGTTGGTTGGCTTGTTTGGCGCCGGGTGGTGCACACACGAGTTCGCCTCCTTGCCAGAAGATATCCTGGACTCCTTGCTTTTGGATCTCAAGAAGATGATGATCCCGCGTAATGCTTTGGCGTTACTATTCGCTGTGGAGAGTGGTTTGGCTCGGTTGGATGGGCTCCAACCTTTATGGGAAGAGTCTCTTGCGCGCTTATTCTTGTCGGCACGTGCGCTTATCGATCGACTGATTTGCGCGACGCCTCGAGCGTGCTTCAATAGCGACGAATGGAAGAAAGTTATAACTGGACATTTGCAAGCGAGGGAAAATAACATAAATACCAATCGATTTGGGTCACACGAGATGAGACTCAATTGGATACTCGGCGCGATCTCTCGAGGTGTAGCCACCCCTAAGGAGGCAAATGCCCTTCACGAGGTACAGTAGGACTCTTATCTTCTTTTTTTATCATTGATTTAAGATCTCATCTTCTATGGGTTACCTAGGTTCTGACGTGGTTTACCGACGCCCTTATTTTTCCAGCAGCTCCAACCAAAGAATTTGCAGAGATGATACTTCCAATCACGGAACAACTGATTGAAAAAGGCGCCAAACGAATGTCGACACATCCAAGTTCGAGACCTCAGTCACTCGTCTCATTTGGTCTTTCGGTCATAGAGGATGTTGGTCCTTTGTCTACCCTCCCATCAAGTATATCAGGGACCTCTCTGGTCTACTCCAACCCCTCGTCGCGCACGGTTTCTACAGACTATGGATTATATTATCGACGGCTCGCACTTTCAAGTTCGGAGGAGACTATGAGTGACGCGACATCGGTGGCTCGAAAAAGGTACAGTTGGGGAACCTTGTTCAGCGAAATCTAAAAAAATGTTCAATATAAATTATTATGCAATCGTCAATGTCTTTTTTTCCCAAATTTTTTTCTTCAAAGTGTTCTGAGAGCTGTTCAGCCTGTTCTTGGAGGTGCTGAAGTCGGCCCGGGTAAACCGGACGAACTCGAAGTTCGAACCAAACAAATTCATGGATTGGACCGACGCTTGTTCTCAACTTATTCTATCCCAAAACCTCCAAAAGTTCAAACGCTCAATCTTCAAAGCTTCAAATATCAAATATCAAAAGTTGACTGAAATGTTCAACGTTATCTCAAGCAAGGATTCACGATACGAGTAGTCGGAACAATTGTCCGCACCTCTGTGCTTAGAATCCTCAAGGCATGTGACAAAACTCATGTTTTCAACGAGGCTTTCATTTACGTCCAACTTTCATCGATTTCATCAGCAACCGCAGTCGAACTCGTTTTTCCACATTCCAATCACTCAAGGAGACTCAGTTTGCCTCGTGTTGGCGGGCTTCCAGAGACTTGCAGCCTGGCGGGATCATGCCTCGCTTGGAATTGACATAGAACGCGATTCAGTCAATGTTCGGCAGCTTCAATGGAACCCAAGAATAGGACAAAAAGACACTGGTTTCGGTTCTATTTATCAGATTAGCATGGTACAAACAGGCAACGTGTTCTAGAGTTTCATCACCTTAAGGACACCAAGGAATCTCACCGTCACCCGACACCTCTCCACCGGCTTATCACGACCCTAGCCTCGACGCAACCTCCTGGCATTTCATAGATAATGCTCCTTTTCTACCAACTTCGCCTCCCTGCAATCTTGACTCGCAGTCCATTCACCCCTCCATCATAATCTTCTTGCAAGAAAGCGTAGATTTAACCCACTTTCGCCTCAACCTTATCTATTCCTCTCCTACCTGAACCATCACCATGAGTACGCCGCCTCCTACCCCACCCACCAAGTCGAAATGGGGCAGCCGTATGGGTGGTGTCATGCGTCGAGCCTCCACCGTCCTTGCAATTTCTCGCCCAGGTACACCTTCTGAAGGTACAAGAGACAGCGATTCTGTATCTCTCAAGCGTACCACTTCGAGGCCAGAGACCTCTCCGCAGCCAGCCGCTCTAATTCCTCCTCCTGCTCACGTTGAGCCCAAGTTACCTACGCCCATCGCAGAGAGCCCTGCAAGAGAAGCGGCGGCCATGGAGGAGCCACCAATTGGCCCTTCACGTTTGGCTCAGCAAGCCACTTGGCTTGTTGACGAGCCTGCTGCCATACCACCTGTCGCTGAGGAAGCCAAGCACGTCGAAAGCCCAACAGGTTATGTTCCACCTCCAATCATCGATTCTTCGGCTGGGAATCCGGGTGCCTTTACGGATGAACCAGAGGCTTTACCTCAGACTGTGGTCATCGAACGCGACCCATTTGCACCTCCACCCGCCCCTGTCGAGCCTGTTGTTGTTGCCGAGGAGCACGTTGTATCGGCACCCGAGCCAGTTCCCGCCCCTGTTCAAGAACAGGAGGAACCCGTCCGACGTGAAGAGCCTATCGAGGCTGGGCCTGCCGTCACCGAGCCTATCCATTCGTATTTCGATAAGCCGATGGCGGAAAGCATGAGGGATGCCGAATCTATACTTGCACCGACAGAGCCCGACTACGGTCACGGTTCTGCGGCGGATCGAGGTGAACCAGATATGCCTGTACCTGAGCCAGTCCGCGAAGAAGTCCACGAGGAGGTCCACGCCCAGGAAGTCGCACCTCCGCAACCCATGGCACCTCCTCCTCCAGCTGAAGTGGCAGAGGAGCAACAGGAAATTGTTCAAGAAATACAGCATGAAGTATCACATACCGAGGCACCTTCTATGCCCAGCGTGGATACTCTTCCGGTCTATGCGAGCATGGATGATAGTCACGTTGTCTGGGGCGGCGGCGCGTCTCAGGAAACTCGAGAAGTTCAGCCGCAAGAACAAGCCCCACCGATCGTTCAAGAGACGGAAAGCACCGGTGTCGTCGCCATGCCCGTTCCGGCCACACAAGAGGGAGACGCTGAGAATATCAGTCGAGCAGCGAGTTTCAGGTGTGCATTTTTTTTCGTCAGTTTTTTTCTGCCTTTTCTCTGACATGCGACTTTCGAAGGATGCCGAACCCTCATCCTGAGGTTGATTATGACGACGACCCCTTTGCTGATCCCGTGCCAGAAATTGCGGTCACAAAGACTGAAGAGACATAGTAAGTTTACAGCTTCATTCACAGTTTGATGTTGCTTAACCAATGTTTCTGCTTTTCTTTTGTAGTTCGATTCTTCCGGTTGCAGAGCCACAGCCGCAAATGCCTGTCCCCGCGCATGAGGATACAGCCGCCATACTTATGCCATTGCCTCCTTTCGCAGATGTCATACATCACAGGTAAAAATTCTTACTTTCATTCGCTATTCGGGTTTCAATTTATCGGTTCTTTCAAGCTCTGTCGATCATGCACAACCAAAATCAGATATGGCTATTGGGAACGGACATCATGGCCACAACGAGGTGACAGAGTGCGTTGTCTTCTTTGATTCATATATTCCAAGCTAAAACTCTTTTCTTTCTTTCTTTCTTTTTTTTTTTTTTTGCAGGGAAAGAATGCCTCTCCTCGCAAGACCCATCACACCCAATAAGCATGATCACGGGTACAACAGCACCACGAACAGCCATCTATTTGCGCCAGGAGGTGGCGGAGGAACACACACACCCGCGAACCATGCGTCCATTTCACCCATCGTCGCCACCTCTTCGTCCTGGGACCCGATCAGCAGCACAAGACACCACCACTACAACCCGGGCGAGCACCTCAAGCTTCACGAGCTCGGCTGGTTGGAGTACCACCTGCCTGACGGCACAGTCTATTACGTCCACCCCACGCGAAAGGTGACGACCGATGTGAATTTGCGGTCAGAAGTGTCCTTGGATGCCGTAGAGATGTGGTTGGACGAGAGGAGGAACATCGATGGCGAGGAGGATGTCGTGTTGCATGTCGAGGCGTGGTTGAGGGAGGTTAAACCTATCGGCAAGAACAAGAAGGGCGGTGTTCAGGTTCAAGTCCCAGTGTGGAAGGCCGGTAGTAGTGGGTATGGCAAAGCGAAAGGAGGCGTCCAGACGTTCTATTTTGAGAAGTTCTGGGTCAACCATAACGAGAGGACTGTGCTGAGGGATGAAGCTGACAAGTACCCTTCTTATACGCATCCTATCGGGCATGTGCATGGAAAGGGAAAGAGGCAGGCCGGTACGATCGTCAATATCAAAGAAGATCGTGGGTGTCATTCTTTCTTTTTCCTCATTTTTTTTTATCTTTCCGACTTTTTTTTTCTTCAATTTCATCTAGAACTTGACCTTGAATACCGTTACTGGTCATTCATGGAGGCGTATCCAGCCCACTTGACATTGCCAGAGAAGGGCAAGTTGGAGGCCATGGATGTCTTGACCTGGGCTTGGACTGGTGATGTTTTTCTCTTCTACGTCCCATGCAAAATTTTCCTGACAAATGCCGTTCCTTAGATCGTCTCCTCCCTTCCAATCGGTCAATTCCTTCTCCATTCTCCCAGGAGGAGTGCCAAGAATTGACAAACCTGTTGAAGTCCTTCGAACATGGTGTGCACTCAATCTCAATTTGTCTCTATCTTTTTTATCACGAACCTCATTTCTTTCTGTTTGTAAGGCCACCGCGATGACCATGGTATTCAGACCCGCGTTGTAGCAAGGATTCTTCTTCGAGTCGGTACGTGTCAAACATGGCAATCGCTTACGTTTTGTTTCCTTATTGATTTGTTTTTCTCGCAGCCCAATGGCGTCAAGCATATTTCAGGCCCTCCAAGCCTCTTCCGACGGACGTCAGCACTTTCCGTGGGCCAGTCATCCCCCGCCGTCCCTTCCGTAGGGCATTCTTCGACGTAATCGTCTCTTGTCTGTGCCTTGGAATTCCCTACCTTTTCTTTGAACGTGTACGACACTCTGGGCGTGTCGCAGACGAAGAATCTGGTTTGTTGCGCGGGATCAACCCACTGGTTATCATCGGGGCGTGTACTTGTTTAGTGGTGAGTTTCATTTTTCTTGATGCTATCGCCGCACCTCGCATGTGCCCCCCCTTTTTTCGGGTCCATCTTTCGAGACCACCATTATTTTTTTTTACTTCTGTATGAAACACCATACCAACCTCTTTTTTTCTTTTTTTTTCAACAAAGGCGGCGATCGTCTTGAGCGCCTCGGTAACCTTCCTCTCTTTACCAGGCTTGGACGCTGTTGCGCGGACTGCGGGCATGGTGGCCGTCCTCTTCGCAGCATTCACGATGGTTGCCACAGGCGTCTCGGTCCTCAGGTATAAGGCGGATATGGAGCGCCCTGTGTCGCATGTAGGCTACCAATACGAAAACCTATCGGTCATTTCTGTATGTACCTTTCATTTTTTTTTTTTTTCTTTTCTTTTCTTTTACATTCCCTTTTTTTCTTGTTTCCTTTTTGTTAAAATTATTTGACCAAATGACTCCTGGAAATCATCTTACTCACAACTTCTGTTAACAGGGACGCTCAATGGCACTCTCCCTCCCAATCGTTTTCCTTGCGTACTCCGTCATCGGTTTCGTCGTCGGCATCGTCTTGTACACTTTCCGTGGCTCTGTCAGGACGGACAGGTCCTTGCCCAAGCATGCGTTTGAGGACTACATGCGTTGGACTGTGGTGGGTGTCGTTGGCGCATTAGCGGGCATAGTGACGACTTCGATGATCCTTCTCCGACGATGAGGATGATTTGTCACTTTGTCGATATATGAAAAAATTTCCCTTACAAGACGGGGATCTGATGATGGGGTGCGATGCCTATGTACATAGAATGACTCGGAATGCTTTCTGTATTATAACTTTCACGACCCTCTTCTCCGTCCACGTATGATCTTACGACTCAGATATTCATGATTTATCTCATTTTGCTATCACACTTTGTTTTTTCTGTATATACATTCTTACATCATTTTTTCGACTGTTTCGACTGTGAAAGTTCAAAGCATATGTACACGGGGAAAAAAAGTTTTTTTATTTCTTTTCCTCTGGGAATCACAAAACATATAAAAAATCGTACAAGAAAATGCGTGAAATCCAATGACGTACAGGGCATAAGATGGGAATTACAAGAGCGGTAGTGGGGCGTGTGTTATAGTTGTGTTTTTATGGACTCTCTGTCTTGTCTTTCTCGTCGGCGAACCCAGCACGTTCACCTTGGCCGATGGCATTAAGAGCACTTTCTTGCCTGTCGAGGTTGCGGAATCTATAGAAGAAGAAAAAACACAAAACCCATCAGCTCTGAGCCAGAGTGACAATGTCGTAAAAGAAACAAAGAACGTACGTGAAGAAGAACAAGACACCGATCACCCAAGCGGTGACACCGAACGAGCCGAAGAGCCAGGTGAACCGGGACTCGATGTTGACAGCGGTGAGGGCAAAGTTGAGGGCAGAGGAGAGGGCGACTTGGAACTGCGAGAAGGCCATGACGACGGACTTCATGCGGGCGGGCGCCTTGGTGAACGCGTACTCGAGCGAGGTGATGGACGCGAAGATCTCGGCCATGCCGACGAGGATGTACGGACCGGCGACGATCCAGACGTTGAGGTCGGCCGGGTTGGGCAGCTCGTCGGGTCCGTATGTGCACTCTGAGGGCTGGTTGTCGTGGCAGGGCGATCGGGCGAAGATGAAGTGCTGGAGGACGGCGGCGTAGAGCATGGCGAGACCGGCGACGATGAATCCGGCGAAGATGCGCTTGATGGGCGAGAAGTTGATGCCTCGCTTGCGGAGGAAGGGGTAGATGATGTAGTCGAAGATGGGAATCATGACGATGATGGAGATGGGATTCAAGTTTCTGTGAACATACGAAGATCAGGTCAGCCCATTCTCATGGGCGATGAGATGAAAGTACGTACTGGATGAGATCGTTGGGTGTTCCATTGAGCTTCATCGATGCAGCGACTGTACCAAGATTTCCATCGATCTGGGAGTAGCCTACGAATTCCCATAAGAAAAAGAAATGTAAAAAAAATGATAGTGATGCAACTCACAAAGCCAGAAGAAGGGGAGGTACAAAAACACGGCGCAGGCCTTGACGGTACGAGAAACCTCGTCAACGAACTCATCATCCCAAGTGATCTTCGCAGGTACCTTGCCCTCTTCGTAAGTAGCTAAAAAAGACAATTAAGAGCTGACTTGAAAAAGCGTTTCGTCTCAAAGCTTACAAGGCTTGGAAGCTTTCCAAAATTCAGGAGACTTGGTGGCACGGTATGTTGTGATAGGGTTGAAGGACCAAACTTTGCCAAGGGAGATCGAGATGACACGGACGGTCTGACGAAATGCACAAAAGTGTGAGTTCCACTTTCGAAAAAAGAGATAAAGGTACTCGAAACATACCTCCAAAAGAATCGAGCCACGAGGAGGAGTCTTAACGTACTGCTTCCTTCCGAGGACCATGATGAGGGGAACGAAAGCGAAGATGGCAGTGGGTACGAGGTAGGCTGCCCAATAGCCATGATCGCGAGCCAAGAAGGACGCTGAGATCGCACCGCAAGAACCAAAGTTGACAGCAGCATAGAACCCTACAATTCACTTAGCAAAATAAGTTTTTAAAAAAGAGGACTACTCACAAAGATAGATACTCTGGATGGTGACCGCTGGTGACTTGATAACGACCTCACCCGAAGGAAGGGTCTCTGTGCATATCGTGTCAGCATTCGACAGAGGCGACGATGTTGGATAAACACCGACCTTTTCGCAGCTTCCCAGTGTATTGTTCAGCAATCAATGGCGAGACGTTTGCTTTGATCGAACCAGTACCGAGACCCTATACGTCTGTAAGATACGACGAAAGTGCAATAGATGAAGAGTAATACCATGATGGTAATGGAAAGAACAAGCAAGCCAAGGGCGGTATCCGGATGGGCGAGAGAAGCAGGACTCGAAGAAGCGACGAGAATGACATGGCCAATCCTGAGGAAGTATAATGAGAGTTTGGTCAATAGGAAGACAGAGAAAAACCTTACAAAGTGATGATGGAGAAGATCATGATAGTCTTGTACCGACCCCAGACGGTGTCGGCGAGAATACCTCCAAGCCATGGTGTGCAGTAGACGAAGAAAGTGTTGTACTAGAGGGAAAAAAAAATAAGGCGAGGCTCGTATCAAGTAAGACACCAACGAACTGTACGGATGGCAAAGGACTTCTGTTGTCCTTTACCGAGAGCGCCGGCAACACCATTGGCACGGTCGATAATGACAGCACCTGTTTTCGAACCGGTGGGCAACTTGGCACGGATATAATTGTTGAAAATATTCGTGGTTCCATAGTACGACCACCTATCAGACGCAGTCAGATTTTGTGCGAAAATCAGAAACGAAAAATGGACACATACCGCTCAGAGAACTCGACGAATACAACCAACCAAGCACTCCAGGGCAACCTGTCACCGACGTGCCTCAGTGTGTCGAGATCGTGCTGGGTGACGCCTTCAGAGCCGTCGATGACTTTGGTGTAGTAGTCATCATCGTGGGTAACCTTCGCGTCGCCCAGATCATCTTCTCGTGTCTTCTCGTCGTATTGAGGAACGAGGTCCTGCACGACAGACTTCTCGTCGGTGCCAGGGTAGGGAGGGGCCGCCATTGAAGGAGTGAACAAAATGGGGAGCCGTGAAGAGAAGCGTCGTTTTTTTCGGGGGGGAAATTTATACGAACCGTCATTATCATGACGCCCACTTTCTGCTAAACCTTACAGCGTCTTTCGACAAGGACTCCACATTACACAAGTCCGCCCTCCGATAGTGCACATGGAGACCTATGCATGCGGAAGCTTGGCGTTTTTCAAATAACCGCCAAGACGATACTCCGATGACCATTGCCCATCCGCAAGTGTGTCTAAACCACATTTGGTTCTTCGAGAAGATGGGGTAATTTAAAAATCGTGAAATGCTGAAGAACTCGACTGTGGACGCCGCCGATAAAGGTCTTCGTTATATACAGAGGGCCGAATTCAACCTAGTTCAGCTCGTTCATAAGACCTCGTAAAATTTGAGGCGACTTGGACTCACCTTCCCAATTTGTCAGAAGTTCCTAAAAATATCCAGCGGGTCGGATTGTGGTCGGATAGAACAGAAAAAAATATGTATAATGAAGTAGCAACCACGGCCGAAAACTCCTATGGAATATCCTTCGACCATCGTCGATTTACTGTGATCATGCCCTTTTTTTTTCTGATCCGCTTCCTATCTTGCAACGGACGATCCGCTCAGAATGTCATGACGGGTATGTCGACGGAGGACAGAAGAAATAGGAATTTGGCAAGACTTCCGTCTTTCATCGTTCAGTGAGACAAAGGTAGACGCTGGACTCTGGAGAGCTTGACGGAGGATCTTGTTGCTGTTTATTTACCACTCATTATCTGAAATTTCGCAGCCGGAGTTCGGCATAGTTCGTCTACAAGGTACATGTATTTTCTCAAACGATATCCGTTCAAACAAAAAAGAACACAGATGCTGGTTTATAAATTTTCTGGACGAAAAAGAACAGCCGACAATCCGTAAATGGCGTCTCGGAAGTATCAGAGCTCCAGCCTTCCCAAAGCCTTTCAAAAAAAAAAAAAAAAAAAAAAAAGCCGATCATCCCAGAGCGATGTACCTAGAGAGAAATGTTGCATTTCCCCCAGGATTTTCACCTGTTTCATGAACCACATGGCACCTCGAGGCCTTATCTCTGTTTTCTCGAAGAAATTTAACTGTGGATATCGCCATTTCCATGAGTTTTTTTAATCTCTGGTGTTTGAACTGGAGGGAGCATGTGGAATGCCATCAAATTTTCAAATCAAGTATTAGCAGGCAAGCTGCAATAGCTCGAAAATGAATATGACCTTGGTATGACCCAAGGTATGACCTCAGGACCCACATGTCACCACAACCAAGCTTTATGTACCATCTGAATCGGTCGTTTTAGGAAAGCTCTCCATAGATTGTCCCCGTTTTCAATCAAAAAGCTGGTTTGCAAGGTATCTGAGCGTATGTATGTATGGGTCTCCTGAGGTCTCCTGTGTAGGTATGTATATCCTAGGGGCTGCATACAGGAGACCACAAGGGAGCACAAGGGCGGCAAAGCAGCTCTCCGGGGAAGTATGTATGTACCTGGAAGCACGCATGGCAGAGTGTGGCCCACTGTGTCCCATGGGGGAGAATGATTGACGGATGCAGAGCCGCTCGGCCTCCTTTCCGCGATCGAATATGTATGTACGTACGTATACGTACCTAACCAGTTTTCTACAAATCTATAAACCAACAGAATGTTATCGAAAAAATACAGCGCTATGTAGCTTCCTAATAAACATTCCTCCTCATCCACATCTTTATTCTCACCCAATTTGTACTACGCGACGCGCGCGAGACCTTGTCTTGGTATTGCTGATGATCGTGTGCACGGACAACATCACCATCACCAGGCGCCCACACCGCGTCCGTCTGCAGATCGACGTCCAGCAGCTTCACAAAATGAGAACCCGTCGGTCGGTGGATCATGTGTTTTTCGTACAATGTGTAGCCGGTGTAGAGGACGATGTAGAGAGCGACGCCGATATAGGTCGCCACCACGTTCTGGTGAGAGAGAAAAAAAAAAGAGGCAGAACGTGTGGGTGATAATGAGCTTGTGAATAGGGCTAAGAAAGAAAGAAAAGAAGAAAAAAACGTACTCGAGGTTCGAATGGTTCTTGACGCACGGCAGCGTATCCCTGCGCGATGAACATCAGGGTGCCAAGAACGATCACCCCGATGGGCAGAAGGGGGTACACCGGCTGACGGAAGGGCAAATCTGATAAAGACAAACCCTGCGCCTTATAAGCGCTTCGAAATCGCAGCGAGATGATGCCGATGCTCGTCCACACAAGCAAGGCAGATATGCCGGTAACGTTGATCAGCCATGTAAATGCGATACCGTTCCCCCATATCGTTGTGAGGAAGGTCAGACACGCAAAGGCCAAGGACATTCTTGCGTGTGGATGTCAACAATCGATTTTTAATTAATATTTCAATACACAACTCACACGAGAGCAGGAACGGGCACACCACGACTGTTCACCCAGCCAAAAACACGGGGTGCATTTCCTTCGCGGGCGAGGGACAGCAGCATTCGCGAACTGGCGTAGAAGCATGAATTGGTGGCCGACAGAACCGCAGTAAGCAGCACGGCGTTAACCACATGGGCAGCTGCGCCAAATCCTGCTCGAACAAAAACAACGGTGATAGGAGAGGCAGCCACATCACTGTCTTTTTATGAAAACATGGTCAACGCTTGTTTATTAATTTTATTTTTATCTTGAACGAAACGAAACAAAACAAAAATCCACTTACTGAAAGCTGCTGTGAGGAGGGTGTCGTCCGCATGATTAATGCACAGACCAATCGTGAGGATCGTAAGAATGTAGAACAAGATAATGCGAAAGAAAGTGGCTTTGATGGCACGAGGAACCGCCTTGTACGGTTTTGCTGATTCTCCGGCTGCAACAGCAACAAGCTCGATGCCCCCAAAGGAATAAAAGGCATAGACAAACGTCTGAGCGAATGCAGCGAACCCTCCGATAAATGCTTGGTCGTGATGGAAATTAGAAAGTCCCTATATTTTTTGTTGCCCAAGAAAGTTAAGTAAAGGAAGAAGAAAGAAAGGAAGCAAATCAATATCTTGACCCAGAAACCAGCTTGACGAAGATAGGGACTTACTGGACCTGGATGTCCTTTCACGCCTCCCCAGTCGAAGATCAACCCCACTATGATGAAAAGAACAATCATCACCACTTTAACCATCGCGAACCAGTATTCAGATTCTCCTGATATTTTTTTCCAACGAGTAAGAGAAATGTACCCAATCGAGGGTTCCGCTCAAAACTGACCATAGACTCTGACGTGAATCAGTTGGAGAGCGAAGACTGGTACGATGATGACGATAGCCCAGTGCCAGGTTTGTAAAGCTTGCGTCCAATATTGAAGGATAACAGCTGCTGCGGTTAATTCGCTGGCTGAAAAGAGAGAGAGAAACACGATGGTGAGTATCTAACATCCTTCGAAAAAGATGTTGTTCTGACGCACGAATGGATAGACTCCTGGATCAGAGAAATAAGCGAAAAATTCAATGCCATGGACGGGATTTTCAAACCATTGCAACCAGTAGTTCCAACCTGATCCAGAGAGAGCGTTAGTTTGTAAGTTTTCTAGAGATTGCCAAGGACTATCGCATACCCAATGTGAAGCCTAAAGCAGGCGAAACAAATCGCGAGCCGAAAACTGAAAAGGCGCCTGAAACTGGGTACATGGAAGACATTTCGCCCCTGAAAAGCTGGTATGAGTTTACCTGACCGGCTTGAAACCAAAAGAGAGCACAGCTCACAATGTAATGACCACCGTATACACGAACAACCCTACGACGAAATAGGACAGTATTGCACTTCCTGGGCCAGCCAAAGCGACAGCCTGTCGAAACAAGCCAAAATCATCAGAACCATTGAGGCGAAAACGTCGAATTTTGGAACACCAACCGAACCAGCACTCAAGAAAATCCCCGTCCCGATCGTGCCACCTATAGCTACGAAACACACGAGCAATAAGTCCAGTACATCATAGTGCATAAAAAAGTAAAGACAACACACCAATCATCGTCAAATGCCTACTGTACATCCCACGATGGGTGTCGTTACCCTTCTGCGGCCGGAATCTGCTCCAAAACTCGGTGAGCCCAGAGTGCTTGACTAGACCTTCATTTTGAGAGCTAGTGATAGATCCTGAATGAACCTCTTTCTCCTGAGCCTTGTCCAAAATATCAGAGGTAGCCATGTCCAATCAAGCCGACTCAGGTTGGGTATGAGAATGAGAAAAACACCACTGGGGGTATAGGGAGGTATGTGCAGTGGGGGTTGCGTTGAGATCAAGACAGCCAGTGCTCGGCTCCGGTCTGCGATTGAGAACGAGGCAAAGGATAAGAATCCGAGCCAGAATGTGAATGTCGCAATATTAAAAAAAGGCCTATTGATTCGAAGTCATCAAACAGGGTTATCTGAATCGAAGACGCCATTTTGCTGTCGAAAGAGAGAATATCTGACTGCAGGACCCAAGGGGTTGACGGCGGAAAAATCCGGCAAAACAACCCCCCACCTCACCTACTTGACGTGTCTTCTGGGGTCTTGCTTATAAATCTCACTCTATACTCAAACGGGACACACGCATCAGCCGTGCATTTGCTGGTACGGTACCTGGTAAATACAGTAAAACTAATTGTATCATTGTAATTATAATGCAATTATCTGTATATTAGAAGGAGGTGGATGGCTAGGTGCTGTAGTAGAGTTATGGACAACTCCTGATGCCCCAGACTTGTTCTAGATAGAATGCGTTGGTCTGATGCGCAATTGATGCGCGTGTCCCGTTTGAGTATAGGGTGAGATTTATAAGCAAGACCCCAGAAGACACGTCAAGTAGGTGAGGTGGGGGGTTGTTTTGCCGGATTTTTCCGCCGTCAACCCCTTGGCAGGACCACATGGTTTTGGTTCAAGGGGGGTCGTCTTATTTTTAGAACTACATATGTACCACTTCATTAAGATCTTGGCGAAGATTCTGTCAACTCTTTTTTTTGACCCCGAGTTTCAACATTCCAGCGCTCTCTCAGCCTCTAACCGTGCCGTCAACATGGGCATGATGCCCATCGAACTCGAAGGAATTTATAATTTAAACTTTATTTGAATTGGAAGATGTCACGGCGGACAATCAAATGTCAAGTCGGGCCGGCTCTTGTCATATATTTCAAGTTTGTGTATAGCTGTCAACTTTTGACCGTGACACATTTAGTCAAGGTCACGCACTTGCCGATATGCCGGTCATATAAATATATGACAAGCTGCCCAAATGGGAGCATAAAATGCGTGACTTGTGACTAAAATCAGCTTGACAGCACAGCTATCACAAGATTATTCCTGACACTACATGACAAACCAATTCATAAC
>JAHXRV010000082.1:0-18746 GCA_019904355.1 Psilocybe tampanensis | reverse complement strand
CAAGGCGTTTCGTACCCTACAGATCGGCCTTCAGAGTATCTGGGGCCCTCTGAGTACTTCTAGCCCGGCCTTCGTCTTCCAAGGCGTTCCCTACCTACAACCCTACAGACCGGCCTTCAGAGTATCTGAGGCTTTCTGTGTGCTTCTTACTTCTATGTAGACCGGCCCTCGTCGACGTTCAATCTTCATAATCTCATCCTTCATCTGCAGACTAGCCTTCTGAGTATCCGAGGCTCTTTGTTCTTGTGTTGTCGAAGTACGCCGCTGGCCGTGGGCCACGGCACTGCGGACGATCCTGGCCACGTCCTTGGAAGGATGATGTCGTCGAAACATACCTTGGCACGTCCATTGCCCAACGCCAAGATAATGAAATAGAAACCTTTCCTTTGCTTGACAAAGGTCATGGTTATCAGGGAACAGCAAACAGCAAAGCGTTATAGCTAACCAAGAAATCCCAAAGAACGTCAATGCCAAAGAACATGATTCGTTGCGCTGTCCAACGCGAACCCAACACGAACTTGAAAGAAAAGCCGACACCTTTCCGCTGATTGGTCTTTTGCCATGATTCTTTAGACGTCCCTCTGCAGATGCAAACAGCTTTGTTTCCTGTTCGCAAAGGATGTGATGCATTAGAGCTGGCTATGGCCAAGAAATGCCAAAGAACGTGAATGGAAAGAATAAAGCCGACGCCTTTCCGCTGATTGGTCTTTTGCCATGATCCATCACAGCTTTGTTCGCTGTTCTACTTATAAGGACTCCCAAATCTTTTTCCAAAACCATCTCCCCCTTCCTCTGTTTCGCCTTCTATCAGAAAACCCTCGAGAAACCCCCCAAGCAGGACTCCCAGATCCATTTCCAAAACCATCTCCCCCTTCCGCTGTCTCGCCTTCTATCAGAAAACCCTCGAGAAACCCCCAAGCTTTCCTGATCCATCACTGTAGAATGGAAGGTGCGTCGATTCTAATACTCTGCTCCCTAGAAACTCGATCAATCCCTTGACCTTTTTGCAGCTGATCAGGACGACATATATAGATCTTTCAGTCAGGTTCACAGGTAAGTTCTCGCTTTGTAGAATACTTTGAGAGTCAATTTCTGATCAGGAACTCAGGATTGCGCCAACTCTTGCTCATGTCGATGGCCTATCCATCCCCTGCACTAACACCTGATAGCAGGAGGTGGGATGTCGTTGACGACGATGTAGGTCGTTTTTTCATTAGCGATTCTTTCGCCTTGTTGACGGGGTGGAGTTTCTAGTAGATCTGGGTGGCAAATGTAGCAAGTCGGAAGGGAAAGGTCTGATTGCCAGACGAAGAAATTGCGACACGACGAGGCATCCAGACGAACATCCAGATCGGGACTGTAGGCCGTCCCGCCAGTATCTCCTTCACCAGGAATGAAGCCTCCAGACGAAGATGTTGCGACGTAGGTCATCACGCCGGCGCCGGGATCTCCTTCACGACGAAGCTTCCAGATGACGAAGAGATCGCGATTGTAGGCCATCCCAGTATCTCCTTCACGAGGAATGAAGCCTCCAGACGAAGAAGTTGCGACGTAGGCCATCCCGCCGGCGCCGGTATCTCTTCACGACGAAGCCTTCAGATGAAGAAGAAATCGCGACTGGGCCATCCCGCCAGTATCTCCTTCACGAGGAAGGAAGCCTCCAGACGAAGAAATTGCCGACTTAGGCCATCCCGCCTGTATCCCCCATCCACCAGGGCAATAGTATGCGTATCATTAGTAACTTATAAGTATAAGTAATGTACATCTGCACAAGACAGGAGTCCTTCTTGTATCCATCACATCAACGTACCATGCTAATGAAATTGCGATCTGAAAGAAAGTTGTAGAGTATCTGTGAGAACCGGCAAAAATTTGTGACAAGTTTTGATGACAACTTCTCTTTGCCCTCAACCACAAACCACCACGTTCAAGAGCACCCCGAGGAATGTTCGAGCCCGGACATACACTGGGGGTACCTTGAATTTATCCTTTTGGTGAAACTCATGTCTCGGGAAGGCCTCAGCGGCGGCGGTAAAAAGAAGGGAAGAGTGTCACTCAGCTTGGGGAAGGCAAACAAAGGTTTGTTACTCCCTCAAATTCTCATCGTTTCTTACGTTCTTTTTGTTCACAGACTCGTCTACGCGTCCTCTACACGATGGTCTTTTTCGCATCTCGCGAAACGCAGCCGTTCTTTCGATCGACGCGATGTTGATCCAGATTGGTGGTGTTGGAGGAGGAGGAAAGGTTTGTCCACAGTACACTCAAATTTCAATCGTTTCTTACGTTCTTTTTGTCCACAGACTCGTCTACGCGTCCTCTAAACGATGGTCTTTTTCGTATCTCGCGAAACGCAGCCGTTCTTTTGACTTTATCAAGTTCACAGACGAAGATGCCGCTCCTCTCCACGTCGCCGCACCCGTCGTACAACCCCTAGGTCCCAACGGTCATCGACGTTGTTTACCAGGAGGACTCAAATCAAATTCCGCAAGGATTTCTTGGCGGGCTATCTTGTCAAATTGGTGACGATGGATTACAGCAAAATCCAGAGTTCGAGTACTTGGACAAGGTTGGATTGATCCACACCGGTCAGGCCGGGTTCGTGCACAGGTACGTATCTACGCGTCGTTTCTTCGAACCGGGCTGACGCAGCTATCATCTAGAAAAACTAAACCAGCTTTGCGAGTGGAATACATCCACTGCGGTATCCTCCTTGGTTTTGTCCAAGACATCATCATCAACGCTTTCCTCACACATCCTGACCTCGACATCGCCACCAAGAACGCCGCGATGCGTGCTGTGAACAGGGTATGCCGACCCTTCCTTGTTAATTACCATGGACGCGTGTTGATCATCTCCGTTCTCAGACTATCTGGATTCAGAACGATCTCTTCGCGAAATACTACATCGCTGAGACCAAGGCTCTTGCTGCCGCTGAAGCCGCCTAATGAATCATCAGTCCCGTCAGTGGCAGGCTTTCCATCTTCTTTACCATCATTCTTCCTTCTGAAAATGCACCCTCGTAATTCATATTGAAACCCACCAGACTTCAACGAATTAGCACAATGCTATGCAAAACTTGAGCCCCAGTGATTCTGCGGCCTCAATTTCAAATCTGAGAAATGCTGACAATCGCAAATTGCTCGAAAAGTCTGATCGCAGACCCAAAATCGCGTCGGACGACGATATACTTTCAAGATTTGCTTTGGTTTTGAGTGGAAAGATCCTAAAAACTGAACGTGTTCGTCTAGGATAGACGCCTCACTAAACCCATAATGCATCGCGACTTTAATGTTGACCTTCATATTCCCCCGATATGTCTTTGTCCGCCTGTAAGTCAGTACCGCTTCAAATTTTGCTCCACGCGTCTTATTCCATGACTAGGTGCCCAATAGGTACTGCCATACGTGATAGAATCCACATACGCTGTTTTGACACGTTCTTCTAGGATGAACTATGCACTGGATCCAGGATATAGTCCGTGCACACGAGCACGTCCTAGGCCCTCTGTCGCATCCTATTCGTGGAATAGACATCTACGTGTAAAATCCTTATCATGTATTACCCCATTTTCACGACTTTTTGTTCAGTGGAACCGGGGCGACCGCCATTTACCCGTTTACCATCTGCAAGCTGGAGCCGACATGGGAAATAATAGCGACTGGTCTGTTATTGATCATGACTTCATAGTTTCATAGTACGATTTTAATTTGTATGTTCATTCACAGAACTTGACGAAGAGTCCTATGGTTCCCCAACGACGAATGTCGCCAAAAATCAGATGGAATCTCGTATCCATGTCAGAAAGGCTTCGAAGGACGGCTCGATTCTCTTCCCTCTTGAGCGGTCATCGCCTGATCAGTATGCGGACGTGGTCACTTCTGGATGTGATAAAACTTAACCTTTACTCTCCAGGTTTGAATTTGTGATGTGTAACACCCCCCCTCCCCCCCCATTCTATGCTAGCAAGGACGAGGTTGCTCGATCTGCCCAGGACAAAGAACGATCACCAAACGCAGTAAGAGATTTATCTGTTTTACAACTCACGCAAACCGTACCGAATTGAGTATGAAAATAGGCGTGCACTGGTGCTGATATCGAAATGATCTATCCCAATGGTGGTGAAGAAGGTTTCGTTGGGAAGATTCTGGATGAAAGTTGTCGATTTGGAACGCGGTGCAGATATTTGGTGCTTGGAATATTTTATTTCCTCTTTCTTGATTGTTTTGCAGATGGTACGCGTCGATGCTCGGGAAGATGTCGTCTGTGTCAACACTGGTTGATAAATTGCGTCAACGCTCGGTATCCTCTTCTCTCTCATTCTTTGCCCACCAGGAAAAACTCATTTCGAGGGACATATAATAAATTACGCTGTAACTGAATTCATCCAAGGGAAAACGCATCGCTGGATAATCGCTTGGTCGTTCACTGACTACCACCTGCCTGATGTACGCTTATCATCTTCTCCTTCTCCCTGGATCTCCACTAATTCTAAGTATCAAGTTAAAGGCTGTCTCTCGCATTTCTTCCATAGGATCAGCGCATGTGTTGTACTCATCTATGCCTCCTAAAACACCCTCGTCCAATCGTTTGCTGGACACACAACTCATCAGGTATACTCCTTTCTATCGAGCATCCTCGACTCGATGGAGGTGACCTCGACACTGGTACCTCCTCCTTCGATCCAGAAGGACTCCGACCCATCGTTGCCCATCGTTGCTGTTCCTAATCGAAGTACAAGGTAGCACCTGGTCGCGAAATGCTCGTCGGAGTCGGAAGAGGGCACAACACGGGTCTTCTTCTCCTCAGCGTACATCCACGGCATCTTCAACCCCTATATCAGAGACTCAACGTGCACCTACCTGACGTACAGTTGTCGCGTTGTTGATGGTTCAAATGCCTGATATGCCGGTATTGGTGGAGTTCCAATGAATATTCGGAGGGGATAGGTCGGTTTTTGAAACCTTTGTGAGTCAATTTAGTCGGAAGGTCGCTTCCGCTTTGCAGGATGATGGTACTGGTGGTGGTGGCGGCATGAATAAATGATTGGAGAGGGGTTCTGGAGTTTTCGGATGTGATGTTATTTTGTGCAGTAGATCTTTCTGCCCGCTTCCATGCGTTCACGTCCATTGTAATTTGTCGACGTTCACATTTTAGGCTGCTTCCGAGTGGTGAAGGAAGTTGTTCCGCTCTTTGAAGTCGTTGGGTTGGTCGCAGTGGGGCAAGAACACAGCGTCACAACATTACCTAGGAAGACCGACTTTTCGCTTGAAATCTATGACTTTCTCAGCCCATAAGGTTGGCGTAGGTTTGCTGGCCTGTTTCAGCTTCCACCACCCTCGATACTTGTGTAATCATAATTCAACAGTAAAATTCGACGAACAAATAAAAATCAGACCGATTCCATAATGTAGTATAATCCCGTAACTTGGTTTCATCGGGTTTTCTAAGACTATGACCAACACGGAGAAAACGATGTTGTACACCAGTTGGTGGCCCATTGGATAGGCGAGGAGACAGAGGAGGCGATCTGTCGAGGTGGCGACGTGGACTGAACCCAAATGTACGATGCATAATGGACAACCGTCTTCTCGAACCTGCGGCAATCCGAGTGGATTTGGCGACCTAGCATCCAGTTGAAGTGTTTCTGTCGTTAGTCTAAAAGATGGTTAGTGGTTGGGACATACTGTACCTCTGGTGATATTGACGAATCTTTCTTCTGCGTCGGGCTCTTTTTCTTGTTTGGACGGTACTTTTTGCTGAGTCTTTTATATGCATCTCTAATGTCGTTCTCAGAAGCAGATTTATGGACTAAGGATAGACACTTAGGGTACAATAGCAGTCAGGAAAATGCTACTTCTCGTCCTCAACGAGGTTTCATCATCTTTAGGTCACATCTGCCGCCCAAAGGGCAATTCACGGGATAGAGACAAAGTCATCATCTAATTAGTACGTGATCAGGAGAAAATATGGCGGTGGTATGACAGTAAGTAGGATATACAATAGTCTGTACAAATGCAGAGAACCTTAACGACCCAGTTCTAGATCTTCCATATTTGGTGGAGTTGGCGGTTAGAGGGCTCGATAATGCATTGTCGGTTGAGCTGAGTTGGCGAGCGTCGAGTTAGAGGACGGTCTGAGGGTCGCTTTAGACGGGGTCGCTTTGGACGAGGTCGCTTTGGACGGGGTCGCTTTAGAAGAGACGGTGGGAGAAGAATGAAAAGAGGGGGAGCTATCTTCGTTACGAATGCGTTTGTGAGATGGATTGTGCCCGTGTTCTTCCTCTCCCTCGTCCCACTTTGAAGAGAAATGTTGCCGTTTCCTTTGTGGTGACTCGCTGGGTCTAGGGTCCGGGTTCGTTCTTATGTGTTTGGTGGGCTGGGTACTACTTAATTATGACGCATCTAGGTTAACTCAATTTGGTCATATGGAACGAGACCTTGCCTTTTGTTTGCGTTTGAAGCGTCGCTTTCTTTGGGCATGACTGTCCTAGCCGGATGTAACAGGCCTTCCTCTGGTGCTGAATAAATCCTTGGTTACAATATTCCAAACCTCGCAACCAGTGTTCTATACTTACTATTGCAAAAAAAACCGACGATGTGAATCGGACTATAGATGACGGAGTGTCAGTTTTTCCAAGCGGACTTTCAGAGTAGAACAACAAACTGTGGGCCAAGGACTTGGAAAATATAATTCTGTCCTGCGCTGAAGGGTATAGCGGTCGCGAAATTTTCATACTAGGAATGTTGAACGAAAAGTAAGAAAAAAAAATTGTTAAGCGCAGACAAGCCCACCCTTCCAGGAACGAAGCTGCATATAGCCACATCATTGGGTTCTATTTCCGCATCCCCGAGGTCTCGACAGAAGCAGAGTGTGGATCGTTTCAGCCTATCGGCGCTGTTGATATGGGCGTCAAGGGTTACGTTCGTGAGGATCGCTTTGACCCCCGGGGCAAAAAGCACAGAAGAGTTCCCCGATACTTTGCAGGCCCTATGAGCATCATCGTCGTTAAATAATTGACACTCAAAGCCAAGGGCTCGCGTTAACTCACCAGAGCCCGTTATACCTCTTTCGCGTGACGTCGGATTCAAACAGGAGCATCGTCAGTATTGTTGCTTCAGTTAAGGACGGTGTGGTTGTAAGGAAGGAAGAGAGGTTTGAAAGAATTGAATGGGCAAACAACAAAGGACTGGAAGTACATGTGTAGTTATTATACATTGAGTCCGGTTCTTTCATGAAGTCATGAACTGTCATGAAACCAGATCTAAGCCGAGTTGCCGCTATAGTTAATGAGGATTAATTATGTAATTGATCAATTGCCACGAGTCACACGTGGTCACGGAACATATATGACATATATATGGCCAGAACGCGAACGCCATGTATACCACTGATTTTCATTCTCAGATGCTGCGATGCATCCTCTTCAACTTTCAATTCGTGCAGGGATGCCTTACCCTTCTACAGTGAGCACTTCTCTCTGATTCCTTGCTTGCAATTGATGAATTGAAAAGTATGTTATCGATAGTTTTATTATGTTGGTAACTTACCTTGAACCTGACTAGTCGAACTGCACCTCACCGTCAGGGTATTCATTCAGACAGTCCCCCCATCCAGGGCTTTTCGAATGGACATATACCAACCCCGGCGTTGGTAGTTGGCGCCAGCTGTGCTGAGGAGTTGAAAGCAACACCTCACCTACACCGGATCGCTTAAAACTTGAACATCCTGCACCATCCGTCGCTCTTGCCAGCGATCACCCGATCAGCGAGCTCCTGACGAAGGATGCCGTTAATTTCAACCAACGCAAACCTCAAGGAAACCTTGGGACGATGCAGGCTATGTGTCGATAGATTTGGACATCATTAAGGTATGTTGGGGGTCGTTCTGAAGTTATAGATTACTTCTTAAGTTCCGACTTTTTTCTGTTTGCCTGTAGCCTGGCGCCCCTCGAACCGAAGAAACCAGACCAAAACTCTTTATTCCAAGGCACACCTGACAAAATCACGGGCCGTACGCTCCAACGATTCCTCCCCGACAAACTTGCGTAATCTCATCAGAACACAAGATACAAGATACCTCTTGCAATGGAATCCTTCAAGTCCCTCCACTTCACTATCCGAGCATCCACAGCGATCGCCAAGCTCCACCGCGCGACGGTGTACTCGCCTTCGCCCAAGAAATCCAAGTCACATTTCATGAGCGGCGATTTGGTTCCGTTCAAAGACTGGGTTAAACCACAGCAGAGAGATCGATCTGTCGGAAAGGTCCTTTGCAGCTGATGGGTGCTGACCACACAGTATCTGGGCCTATCCACCGATTTACCCCTGGGGGCATGTAAGTCGGATAAAAAGGAACCTTGACCTTTGAGAGAAACGCTTGCAGGGGATCACATTCCACAGGCTTTTCAACAGACATTTTCTCTGGTCACCCTCCGCAATGAAAACATCCGTTCTGTTGGGCACTATGCCATCGTCTCCCTAAAACCGCCGCCTCTTATCGTATATGTGCGCGATCCCTCAGTTCGCTGGCTCTGCCACGAAGGCATGCCAGAATAGCCACGGAGGTCCCATTTCGCCTCAGCCCAAGAACGCACTATGGCCTGTCGATGTCACAAGTGCGGAAGCAACGGTGTGCGTCATATTGCCCAGGAGCGAACTCAGAGATGCGGTTCAACTTCAAAACTTCCTATAACACTCTGTTCGACTCCACGACTCTAATGCTACAATCGTTGTCCAACAGCGTCGTCCACGCTTGGCAGGAGCGCTGATACAGGGTCAACTCAATGAAGAGGGTAGAGGGAGATGCAGCTTACATTCACACACAGAACATTGATATTGATAGAAAACACCTCAAATTATCAGTTCTTCAAGCTTCCTCCAGAGTTTCACCCCCTGCTTTCAGGAATTCTTGAAAATTCTTCTTGTACATGTCTATTTTTTCCGGCGGAAGAAACGACGATGAATGAGGACCTTAGAGTCAGGCGGAAGTATGACGCCATCCTCTATCCGCCGGGGTATCGACGCAGGCTTGGCAGATCAAAACGTCGCGCTGGCGGGCATCAAGGGGCAGAAAATGCGTAAGCGCCGATATTTTCATCGAGACTCGCCTGGAAACAGAACCATCAACACCGAGATTCTGGCTGATCATGAAGGATACATAACGAACCATCATTATAAACCAATCTCGGGATGCGGAGTTCAAGAGGGCTGTCATCAAGATGCATATGTGATGAAGTTTGAAGCCTTTATGACAGAGCAGGACTGACGCTGGAAAGACGGGCTGGGTTACAAAGTGCTTACCTTCAAACGGCCATGGACGCTCAATGAACGTCGCGCCCGATTATATTAGTGATTGCTCACAGGTTCCTATCCTCGTTTGGGTTTGGGTCTGCTGCACGGGATAATGCCATGGCCATCAAAACATGAGGCAGACTGGTTTCCTGAATTGGATGGACGACACCATAGATCAAAGGCAGCCTTACAACTTGGCCACTACCACCTGGGTATGATGAGCCCCCAAGCGCAACATGCCTTGAACGACGAAGTGAGTACCGTTGATCAAGCCTCTCAAACGTACACCGCCTATCTTATACTTTGCTAGACGGCGGCATATTTTGATTATCAAGTCTGTACTATCAACAAAACTCTGGAAGAACATGAAAGCAAGTATGAGGATATCAAAAAGGACATCAAAGGTTTACTGAAGGAACAAGTGCGTACAGCTAGTCACAAATTATCATCTCTTCAACATTGTCATTGTAGAGCAAGACTTCGGCTGGGCATGCAAACCTTGAAACTCTTTTTGCAGATCACCGCAAAAGTTGCAAGGGAGAGCAGGAAGTCTTGATGAAAAGGCTTCGATCTGTTCAAAAGGAGGTCGTAGAATTGAGGAAGAGCGTTGGTGGGTGGCCAGGTTTGCACATGCCCTTGAATTTTGGAAACTAACAGTGAAACAGAGCAGCTACAGACAAACTCACGGCCTCACCGAGCTAATCGTCATCCATCAGGTAGACCTTTTCGTCTGTTCATAAAGCTTTCTATAATTATTAATCGACCCAAACCATAAAGGGTCCTTCTTTTCTCCAATTACAAGCCCAACTGTTCGCAGAATCTGGAAAGTGAAAATGTCGCCGCGGGTCCCAAAAGGTGATCATACAACATAACTTAATGTGGATTAGAGAATTGTGCTAACCGTGTTGCTTTCCGGGAATACATGCCTGGTCAGAACGCTTGGACGCAGACCAAGTCAATGAGGCGTTGGAATCCAACAAGACGGTAGAATATCCAAATGAATGTGATGACGGCTTCCAAGGAGGTGGGTCATCTTGAACACAGTGGTAACAGGAAATATCTAACCCGATACATGAATAGAAGACCCTGAGTCTCCCACCTTCCAAAGATCGAGACGTATACAAATGAAAAAGTTAATCAAACCAAATGTTCCCTTGCAACCCAATTTACTCCCCGAAATTGTACGTTCAGTGGAGGCCGTGCCAAGAGAAACTATTTTGTCTTCGACAACGCATGAAACCATCGAATCTGGCTGTGGAGTACACAGTCCTTTGACCCCGTTCAACGCCAGCACTATGGATCCTGCATTCAAATTTCCAACACCTTCCCCACATCCGTCGTTGGCCATCGAACTTGGACATTGGAAACCTTCTACGGTGTCAGATGCTTTTATTATGACTTTGCCAAAGGTAGAGGACAAGGACGAAGATGAAAAGGAATGGTACGATGTACCTTTCCTCGAAAACGATGATTTATGCGGTCAAGGTATAGAACTATGACGATCTTTCCTTTAAAAAGTGCCAAAACATATTCTTTGATCCAGGGCACGGTGTGACCTCACCAGGAGCAGAAAGCGCAAACATACTGCCAGAACCCGCCACGACTGAGCTTAGCATCAATCTAGACAACGAAATGGACGATAATACAGGTTTTCCAGTGGTCGACAAACTGAAAGACAACCCATCAGAGTCAACGTCGATGCCAGAAATTCCTATCCGACAGGAGGATCTAGAGCTCGAGCTTAAGAGCATTGACACGCCAAGCCCAGACGAACGGCCTTACACAATTCCCCAACCGGACGATGTAGCCAATGGCCACAGAAAAGACGGGACCTTGAGGGAGAACTCATCACCAGATGTTGAAGTCGAGGGTTTTCAACCCCTCCTTCAATCAGAAACACCCCGCCCGAGCAACGGGGCAACTGGGGACAGAAGAGACGGAGCCTTGGAGGAAAATACATCACCGGACGTTGATGGAGTAGAGGACTCTCCCCTTCCTTTCCATTCGCCTGAGGATGAACCGTTGGACCCCGACCCCTCACACGGCCATGAAGGGCATGGGCCTCCGCTACCGTTGACTGCGTTTGTCGAAGAGCACCCAAACCCAATCGACCAACATCAACTGGATGATGAGGTCCATACGGTTGATCATCCTGTACTCCCATTTCACCTCCCCAAGGACGAATTGTTGATCCACGACTCCGTCAACGGCGACGTTCAACAAGATGACCCTCTTCAGTGGACCTTCGAGAAGTCTGTATGGTTCGTGAACGGCGAAAAGCAAGATGTCCTTTGCAAAACGAACACGGTCTCAGCCAACTATCAGATACCCGGGCTGCTAGAATCGACCTGTATTACCGTCGCCATCAATCAACTGGCCGCAGAAGGAACAGGGGAACAAGAAACCACCGTGGTGAAAGGGTATTCGCTTGATGACGACTTTGAAGACCAGGCGGACTGCACACTTGTGACCGTGGCCGATCTACCAGATAGGAATCATGAAAAAGGCATGCCCTGCTTTTCTGGAACGGATAGTACGCCATTAAACTTGATCACAGATCTATCAGGTCTCGCCGATAACGCAGAAATCAGTCATGTATCCCGAAAAAAGCCAGAAGATTTTGCAGGGGGTATTCAAGCCAAATTGAGGAGCTGGTTACTAACACCACTGAACGTAAGCCGTGGTCTCTCTAATTATCCAGTTGACTGACACCGAGCCATATTATAGATTATAATTAATAATACTTTGCTAGTTGTCTTGTGGATCGGGGTTGGTATAGTAGTTGGCGCTCTGGTTTGTCGAAGCCTCTCTCATGACACTGGCTTTGACTATCCTGATGGGTGGAGGCCCACATTGGAGCTTTTCCAGGAGGTCTATACTTAATCTATACTTGTGCGCACTGTGCTGCCGTCCGGACCTGCTGGGGATTCGTTGCAAGTATAGCTCTAGGACGGATGTTGCAGAAATGGCCAACGAATGGCTATTGCAGGTTGATCTCACCTATTTTCTTTTTCTAAATTAGTGGACGAAAATATGGCATCTAGTAAATGCGTATTATATTAATTACCAAGCCTAGCTCTTCTTGGCAGCCCCATAGTCCCTTGATTATCGTCGTAGGATTCCATATGCAATATAGTTTGAATCGGCCTCGCTGGGGACAGAACTTACAAACAAAAAAAAAAATGCATACGACCAGCGGTACACGTACACCATACAGATGTGTAGTAAGCCTTTTGTTTAGATACTCGTAAAGGCGACTGATCTCTCTACCTCCAAGAAACAGTCTGAAGCGAGGGCGTGAAGTGGCCAGGGAAGGATCGGCTCCAAGGTGAATCTGTGCTCGACCTCGATATAGGTTTTTCGACTGGGGACGTGGATCAATGCACAACTTCAAGATCATCAGAACATCTGAAGACGGAGAAATCATACATGGAGTGTAGATGTCTGACCTACCAAGAAATATTGGCTTTATAACCGACGAGACTTCACAGTGGTACGTACGGCACGTGGGCGGACAAGATTGAAGGTACAAGTATTCCACTTCCACCGGCGCTTTTCCGTACGAGCCTCGAAGTTGTGAGTTTTTGATTAATTCTTTTTTATACCAAAGACGTTGCTACTTTCGCTGCAGGCTAAAGGGTCAGCTCTTCTTTTAAAATCAGGCCACGACCTCCGAACATTGCACGAAAGTCACGAAATTCTGACGCTCTTGGGCTCCTTTGGGCTCGTCAGCAAGGTTTGAACTTCCTCTATGGCCTGCACTTAGTCGACCAATCCTCGGGCACCATATTGAAAAAGAGCGTTGTTCGTCTCCGTCCTCCTCATCCCAAACTCCGATTTCGTTCGTTCGTGAGTTTCAGTTTCCTCTTTCATTTTCTAGTTTTTCACGACGTTCTCAGACTCATCAGAAAGGCCTGGCCATCGGAACATCGCATGGACGAAGTCGACAGGATGTTTGGGCCCTTGAGCTACACACGGTTCTTCTCGTTTCGTTTCAGCGTCGAGGCAGAGGAGACTTCGAGGGGCAGAGGAGATCCTCGTGTCCCTGACACAAAATAGGACGAGGCAACTCATGATCTTCGGGTGTGCCTGCGGACATGTCGTTGATTCTATAAGAAAGAAAGAAATTTAAATGAAAACGGGGAGAATAATCGTACTTACCGTGTTGGGTAAGAGGAACCACGGACAGCCTCTGAACGTTCTGCAATCTTGAGAACAGGGCAAAATTTCAAGAAATGCCAAATTAAGAGGTTATATGGGTCAGCTGAAGCCTCGGAATCACGCTTGAAGGAGGAAAAAAAAGGTCCAGGCTTCTTCCAATTTTTCTCTATTTCCCACTGCACATTTCGTACTACAATGCAAAGATCCTATGGCGTTATTGTCAGCTATCTTTTGTTCGAGCCATGAAAAGCGCAACTTACACAAAAAAAAAAGACCGTTGCCCAGGGCGAGAAAAGAAAAAAGAAAGAAACATACATGATGCCAGGAAAAGAACGTAGATACAACAAGAAGGAGATGCGGCAACGAGACTGCTACAAAGCGCCGCAGAAACATTAATACTTTTATGAACTGAACACACGACAGAGGGAAAAACTCGCTGGTTCTGTCCTCCCTCTCCACAAAACAGGAATTCAGGCCAAATGATTCGAATCTCCAGTCCGCTCTCTCTGAACCAAAAGGCTGGACAGCGCCGTGTGATAGTGTGAGTTCTCGATTAGGTTTTCATTTCCTTCTCCTTCCGCTGTGCGCCAACGACGAATTGTTTTTGGGCAGCAGGAGAACGAGTCGCAGAAGGAGGCGGTGGAGGGTAATGATCGGTCATGGTGTTGTGAGTTTCTGGGTTTTGGTTTCGATTTCGATTTCTTATTCATCAAACTGCTAGCTAAAACCCAGGCCACGACCCTTGATGAACACCGAACATCGAACATCGACATCGACATCCGCCCTCCAACCTCGACCTCGAACGGATCTAGCCCTTGACCGTCTTCTTTTGTCTCTGATGGCGACAGAGAAAGAAAACACGACGTCCTGAGCGTTGGTGGTGGTGGCGATGGCGAGAGAGAAAGAACAGACGAGAACGTGCAATATTTGGGCTTCGGCGATTTTTGCTCCGCTCGCGAGAGGAAAAAGATGGCGGCGTCGGCTAAGGAGTTGGAGACAAGTTCATTCTTCTTGTTTGGTTTGCGAGGCAAGAGGGCTCGAGCCGAGCTCTGTTGACGCTCGTCGTTGCCAAGCGAGGAGGAAGAGAGGCATTGAGGCCGCCGACAGGATCATGAATTCAGAGATAGAAGAACAGAGTCGGTTGCGGCGGAGTTGGCGATGTTTCCAGGAGTTGGATCACAATGTCGGTATGATGATGATACATGGACTAAGGAGCATTGCGAGCTCAAGATATATATCCGCTGGGAAATGACTTCGATGCCACTGCAGTTTGCAACACCTGGATTCCTGGTCTATATTGTTGTGTTGGCTTTTCATTGAGCACTAATTAAACCGAATAGCATTATATTATAAAATGAGAAATTGAATGCGCTAAAACAGGGAGTAATCTTACGGAGGCATATCTGGCTATTTGGTTGTCTAATTGCCTGCGATATGAATCGTTTCTCCACCGCCCACCGCACAGCGTCCAACCCCAACTTGGCCACCCTCAAACATCCTTGTTCGGCCTTTTGACTTTTCGTCTTCATTCGCTTCTTGGCTATTGTTGGTGACAGACGGAGAAATGTTGGCCGGTAGCATCTGTGTCCATATCTGCACTCCCGACATGGATGCGGACCCTGAGGTGGAGCAACTCGTCCTCCTCAAAATCGATCTTGGTCGCACCGCTGGAAAGAATGAATAGTCTCCGATTTCCAGAGCTTGCCCGTTGATCAGTCGATTCTCGTTAATATAGTCATCTTTAAAAACGGTGCGCCTTGTGTAACGAAACGATTGCCCTCTGTGAGAAGGAGGAATAGGCTCCATCAAGATCAAGTTGAGAGTAAGAAGTCAAACCTGCCCCACTTCTAGTCAGCCTGCACAGAACACGGCTACAAACAGAAGGAAGTCCTGTCCACTCACTCTTATATTAGTCGTGGTCTTGCTTGTGCTTGCAAGAGGGGAGGGACCTCGGCCAGACGTAGAGGATACCCTCGCGGAGGCTTACACTGCCTTTTTTCCCATGAAAACTGAGGGATGGGCATGATGCTGTAGGGTAGATGTAATTCGGTCTTGGACTGCAGAGGAGGTTTGAACCGGAACTTACAACACAATTGTTGTTCTTAGCGACTGTGATAATAATTTGGAGACCGAGTTCGTGGCGCGGTCGAGCGCAGCTGAGATGTTCTGTGGGCGGGCGGGCGGTGGTGTAGTTGAGACGAGCAAGAATAGGTGCATTTATGTTCAAACCCCATTCGCAACTCAAAGTCTGAGATGTTCTGCAGGCAAGAGAGAGCGGCTGAGATGAGCTGGGGCAGGAATATTGAGAACTGCGTCGATCTTCAGGCACTTATCGTGGAGATTCTGCCAACGATATCCGTTGGGAGGGGCGGTACAATGGAGTGCAAGAGCAGTGGGCTCATGATTCTCGTCGGAGTTTCAAATACCACCATTCTTGGAATGACGGTGACTGTCGGAGCCCTCGCTCCGGCTTCAACTTGTCCGAGGAAAGGCCTAATTCATGGACGTCAATTGTTCGAGCGCTTACGCGGCGCTTGTGCTTCTTGATTCTCCTCTCCACATCTCAGCCTGAAGTTTGAACATGGAATCAAAAATAAAGATCATCTTGGGCGCAGGCCCTCTTCATCCCGTTGCTCAGATGCGCTCAGGAGTCAGCTTGCCTGTGCTAAGTTGCTTGCAGAACACCGTTCGGAGATTTCGATAAGCTAGACCCTTCAATATAACAACTTGAACTGCTTGAAAGTCCACGTCGATTTGTGACGAGTTTTATAGCGCCTTGTCAGTGAGTCCAGATATGTACCCACATTTGCTTTTTGCTTTTTGACGGTGATCAACTCCTTCTCCAAGAATGTAACCTTGTCCAAACCTTGGCCCGAGGCTGCGTTTTATTTAAAGAGCTTGAGGGCTCGTTCCGCCCCGTGGGTCTGGACCTCGAGCGCAAATTTAATGCCTGAGATGATTTACAAGACGAGTAGAATCAAACGTTCAACGTCATCATATCGTTTTCAAGTTCCAACGATCATGGGAGAAAAGCAAGGAAATTGATTTAATTATAGGGCCTTGGCAAATGTAATTATGAAGATAAGCCAAAGGGCCATGTGTGGTATAGGCCCTTCAAAATTGTAACACATCGCCCCAAGGCGTCTTTGTTCCCTCCTATATCGTTCGCTACCATTCTCAACCTCCTTTTGTCGTTCTAAGGTCGCAATCCCTCCTTAACGTTCGCTATCGGTCGCAATCCCTCCTTAATGTTCGCTAACGGTTGCAATCCTTCCTTAACGTTTGCTATCGGTTTCAATCCTTCGTTATCATTGCTATCACTAGCTATAGGGCTCGTCAATATTGTCCGATTGTACGTCCGCGATCCCACAACTTGTTCCATATATTTCAAACTCCGCTCAGCCATTCATGTTTTCCTCATGATCATTGATCGATGATCACTCAGTCTCCCGCCTCTCCCCCAACCATCAGACTTTTCATTTAAACACGCTTGGATGGACTCAGTTTTTGCTCATGACCAACGCCGTGAATTCATCCACAACCCACATATGCAGGGCTACCTGATCGGTATGTTCGAATTCTATTGTTTTCTGTTCTTGGTTTACCGAAAGATCTATCTTCAAAGCTGGATTCTTAATGTTTTTTTACCTACACCATACACGTACACGGCCGAGAAGCAGGCAATAATGAGGAAGAGTTCGACACTCGCTCCTTTCTTCTCGACTGAAGACTTGGAAGAGTCCAAGACCGTTGGCTCTCGACAACAACATGACATGGTCCGACGATGACCCGTCTGATGAGAAAGCTGACAGGGAGATCGAGGCGGATAAGTCTTACAGGAACGTCTTCATGGCTCTGAAGAGGAGGTTGCTATTATTGTACGTCCCCTCGAAATACTTGAATTTTCTCCTTAACTAACACTACTAACCATAACGACCAGAAATAAACACCCATGGCACTTTAAGTCCAGCTGCATCCAAAACTATCTCTACAAATGGCCTCTCCGGCTTGTACAACTCTACAAGTACAACTGGGATGTTCGGATTGTCAGGCTGTCGAAACAATACGACCTCATCAGCACACTCGGTCATGTCGTCCAGAGAGATTCTAGTGCCGGTGGAAGCCAGAGGGTTTTCGTCCGCCAGACCATGCTGTTGTTGTTACATCAACTTACTTTTATAACGAGAACCTCGAGTTGTACCTCGGTCGGTCGTTTGGAAAAGAGAGAAGGTCCCGAGTCGGGTGATATGGCGACGTGGACAGCAAAACGGTAGGCTCTTTAAATGTGTTTCTTTTTTATCTTCTTTTTTTATATTAAAACCCGAACCCCTTACGCTTCATCTTTTCTTATTCTTTTCTTTCCCAAGGTATTCGTCGAGCGCAGACACTCCGAGAAGACTGGGCAGCCAAGGTGCCCCTTGTGAATCTTTGCTTGTGGGGTGAATACACTGGACAAGGATTTTCGGCGGCTCGTCACGAAGGGGAAGGAAACACAGCAACACCGCCCCTTCCAACAACAGGGGTCGAACTTTTGAGCTCGATTATCTCGTCCTCCATCCGAGACTGAGCACACATGCGGCTTTGCTTCCCCGAAGCAACATTTCATGTTTGACATCAACCTATCAGGTTTTATCATGCGATCTGATTATAATCTTCCACTGACATTCAGACGTCTCGCCCATAGTGACTCGTTCTGCATTGTTTGCCACCTGCCTCTTGCACCACTCCTTCCCATCTCTGGATCCTCTATCACTCGGATGTCAGCCACGGCGCCCACTCGCCGTCCGAAGACCTCTTCCGACGCTGAGAACGAAGAATGACCTTTTCCCTCATTCCATTCTATTTTGACAGTCACCACCCCTCAAAACATTGAGAATGGTTCGAAACTTTCACTATCCGCGAAGCCGTCATATCTCAGAGAGATATAACGATGAGACATGATCTGATGGTGGATGTCGTTGCAATTGTGCTACCGAGACCATCCGATCGACTTGATCGCCACACAGACTTTGGTCTCAACCTGCGGCAGGTCCAAGTACTACAGCCTACACGATCAAGATCAGGGTATCCCCAACGATGATACGAGCATTAAATGTGACGAAATTGGGTTAATGCACAAAATGCGTCAAGGCAAGTTGAGATTCAACTCCGTATGAATTGCTATTTAACCTCATTTGATAATTAGGCTCGCGCATAAAGTCATCACGCTGCACATTTGGAGTTCATTGCGTACAAACTCTTCTAGGATCGTCCATCCAGTCATTGTCATTTGTGGATAGTCAATCGAGTGATACA
>JAHXRV010000065.1:0-12198 GCA_019904355.1 Psilocybe tampanensis | reverse complement strand
AATGAGCTTTGATTTTCAGAGATGAAATCGATAAGATTGGACAGAGCAACTTCCATGGCGATCCTGGAGCTGCTTTGTTGGAGGTTTTGGATCCGGAGCAAAATCATACATTCAATGTTAGTTTCCAACTTTCCTTTTCCTCCCAGCTTGGTTTCTGATGTTTTTTTTTTCTATTAAAAATAGGATCATTATATCAACGTCCCTATTGATCTCAGCCAAGTGTTGTTCATCTGCACAGCCAACTCTCTCGACACCATCTCTGCTCCTCTCTTGGATCGTTGCGAAGTCATCCAACTCAGCGGTACGCACATCCCAGATTTCTCTACATAGGTATTTTTAATGCTGACATATCCCTTCCCTTCAAGGCTACACATACGACGAGAAGATGCATATTGCACGTCGGTTCCTCCTCCCCAAACAGCTCAAAGCTAACGGGCTGGACGCCTCGCACATCACCATCACTGAGCCTGCCCTCCTGCACATTGCTACCCAATACACACGCGAAGCGGGTGTTCGCAGCTTGGAACGGGCTATTGGCAGCGTCGTACGGTACAAGGCCGTCGAATGGGCGGAGTACATTGATTCTTTGCCCAAGGGTGAAGCCTCTGCCTCTGTTTCCTCCTCCGTTGAACCTACGGAGGGAAGTGCAGGTGCGGTGATAGTGACCTCAAAGAAGGGCGGCTATGATAGGGTGGTGGAGGAGCATCAACTCGAGAAGATTCTGGGTATCGCCAGATGGGATGGGGAGGAGAGGGAGAGGGAGGAAAGAAGGGGTGTTGTTTACGGCTTGGTCGTCATGGGACAGGGCGAGGGCGGTATCCTGCCTGTGGAGACCATCGCCCTTCCTGGAACTGGCAGGCTCAAGCTCACAGGAAGTTTGGGTGATGTACGTTTTTCTCTCTTTCTTCTGATTGTTTTTCTTTGCTTCTCTGTTACCAAAAAGACACTGACTTTGCTGTAATTTATTTTTTCAGGTGATCAAAGAAAGTGGAGAATTAGCTCTGAGCTGGGTCAAGACTCATGCTTACGATCTTCGCATCACCAACACGCGATCAGAGGATCCTCTGAAATCACCAGAACCTATCGATATCCACCTCCATCTTCCTGCCGGTGCGCAGAAGAAGGACGGCCCAAGTGCAGGAGTGGCTATGGTCAGTTTGAGCACCTGATTCTTCTTACTCTCTCCTGACAGGAGCTGACGGTTCTTTTTCTTGCCTTAAGACTTGTGCATTCGTTTCACTTTTGACAGGTGCTTGTGTACCAACAAACGTCGCTATGACAGGAGAGGTACGTCTTTTCTTTCTTCTACATTTCTTTTTTCTTTTCACTCACGCATTCTATCTATTCGTAGATCACTTTACGTGGCCGAGTCACCCCCGTCGGCGGAATCAAAGAGAAGGTCCTCGGCGCACACCGAGCTCAAATCACCAAAGTCATCCTCCCCTGGGCGAACCGCAAAGACGTCGAGCACGACGTCGCCCTCGAGATCCGCAACGAAATGGAGTTCGTCTTTGTTCGCACCGTTCGTGAGGCCTTGGAAGCCGCCTTTGGCAAGGGTGTCTTGGGCTGGAGGCGAGACACCCTCTTGCTTGAAAGTCGTTTGTGATCAAATCGCATAGACGGACTGGGAATCTTAATGAAATAACTGCATTGCTTTTGGAGCCTGTCATTTAGGGCTGTATTACATACTTATTAGTTTATATTTTTTTCTCTTCTCTGTTGTATTACCATCCTTTCCCTTGTACAGTATTATTTTTTGGATTATTGTTGTAAAACACTCATAAAATACCACACAGATATATACACGCATTGTTTTGGGTTCCCTGAGTTCATGCTTGGATGATGGATGTCCTTTGGGTTCAAGATGAAATAATTTATCCACCAACAATTTAGGCATTGGCTCCTTTAACAATAATGAATGAGTTGTATGTAGTTGTCGTGCGTTCAAAGCTCGTCATGAGGTCTATCCCCCTCTTCATCAGCTTGGAAAGGTACTTGCTGTTGCTCCTCTTCACCCAGAACAGGTTCTTCCCCGCCAGCCTGTTCCTCACCCGTCGCTTCCTCAGTCTCCTGTGGCACCTCCGCCGTCGTCGTGGGCGTCACCTTGGGCTTCTTCTTTGCTTTGGGTACCTTCCGCTTCCAAAGCTTCTGCAGATGGGTCTCGAGCACCTTGGCGCGCGCCTTCATCTCCGTCGTCTCGATCACAGGGTCCTCATTCGACTTGACCGACTTCTGCTTCTCGACCCACTCGTTCAGCCACGCCTCGTGCTCGCGCAGCGTCTTTTCTAGTCCGTCGAGCTCCTCTTTGGTCCATTTCGAGGGAAGCTCGGCGGCGAGTTCTGCGGTGAGATTTTGACGCGCCTCTTGGAGGAACAGACGGGTACTCCAGTTCCACATCTGTGAGTTATTCAGGGCCTGAGGGAACGCCTCAATCTCCTGGTAACGGTGGATGATTGGTTTTTCCAAAGTCCTTTAGAGAGAAACAGATGGGTCAGCTTTTTTGTGCAAATTAAAACGCCAACAAAGATAGATACTCACTCTAATGCGATCCTCTTGTCAAGGAACTGCGAAGTCTCTGCCAAATCGCCGCGATCCGAGAGCCATGCGAAGCTCTCATCGAGCTTTTCGCTGATCTCATTTCTCTCCTTGGGTTGAGAGCATTTCTTGAACGGTGTGTCCGCATTATCATCAGTGATAAGGTCGCGCAATCTGTAGAGGTAGCTTTCGAATGTGTTCCTCGCCTCTTCGCGTCGATTCTTAGCTGATTCTTCGAGATCGATACCGCGAAGTCTATAATGAAGGGTAATGAGAAATAGATTGGAATGTGGGGAAGCGAATAAAGGCGATCAGAAATAAACGAACCTGCCCCGAGCCTTCTTCTTTTCGTCTAATGTCATCGGAGGAATCGTAGTAAATCGGACATCTATGCTGAGTTGGATGGTGTTCTCTACGGGTGCGGCAGGTTTTTTCTCTTTTTCTGGAGCAGCGGATGGCGATGCGTCGGCGGAGGAAGCAGAGGCTGAAGGAGTAGCAGTCTCAGAATCGCGTGGAGGGACATTTTCAGCCGATTGAGTGTCATCTTCAGCTGACGAGCTTCCTCCTCCAAAGAATCCTTTGAGTTTGCCTAGAAGAAGAAAACAAGTTGGCGTTATTTGACTGTGCGCAGTGGGGAGGCGAGTAGCTTATGACTTGCCAGTAATGCTCTCGTCTTTAATTTCACCAAAAGCAACGGCATCCGAGACGGATACGAATCCAGACTCAGAAAGTGTGAGAGTGGCTTTGACAACAGGATCTGTAGCGCCACGTTCCGTGAGATTGGCAATGGCTTCCGTAACGTTTCCGAGGTCAACCTCAAGCATTCGAGTCGGGAACCCACTTGAAAAGGATTGGGTCAGAGTACGGTAAACAAGAAGCAATAATTACACTTACGGGACAACGGGGTTCTTGTAATCGATGAACAGGGAGAAGTCCTCTTTCCTTTTGAAAGTAAGGACTTTCTTCGTTCCGACTTTGGAACCTGCAGGGAAGATCTGAGTAGTGATACTCCTTGGTCGGGTGTTGGGCGAAGAGGCAGCAGCGAAGTACGAGACTTGAACGTCATGGGCGATGATGTCGGTAACCTTAATGGGTTTTGTCTTGAACTGTCTTGAAAGGCTGGCACCGTGGAGAGCAGCACCTGAATGATTGATACCGAGTCAGAAACCTAGTGCTTAATCTTAATTGCAATCCCAGGAATCCTTACCGAGTACGGCTGCTTCGTCGGCGTTGACATTGGTGGCGATCCTGTCTCTGTTTACGGTGGGTCAGAAAAAAGCCAATAAAGATGGCAGAACAACCTACTCTCCGACTGCAGCTTTGAGAGCTGCTTGAATCATAGGCACTCTGGTGGAACCTCCAGTCAAGATAACGGACGTGATGTTACTCTACGTTTGGAATTAGAATCAAGAATTTAACGTGGACAAATTTCGTACCAGTGTTAATCCGGAATTATCCAACGCAGTGATAATGGGCTGCGCAAACTGTCCTTTCAAGTCATCACACACCGCCTCAAATTGGGCACGAGTGGTCTTCGTCTTGAAATCGATATCCCAAGCCAAGCTCTCGATGTTGGTCATGACTTCGGTGTTGGCACTCAGGATAGCTTTGACCCTCTGAGCCTCTTTCCAGAGCTTGGCCATGCCACGTTTATCCTCTCGGATATTCTTCCTGTGCTTGGCATTGAAAGCCTCGATGAGGATCTCTCGCACCCTTCTATCAAGTTCTATACCTCCAATATTACGGTCGTATCCAACCCCGGCAACGGCAATGTGTGTTCCTTGAGCATTGGTCTTAGGGTCCGATGCTGTTGTGAACGATGCAATTGTGGCCCGAATTCCAGAAGCGCCAGCGTCGTATATGATGTGGTACTCTGGGGTAGTGAACGTCCTCGTCATGGCGTAGTTGACCGCAACAGCTGTTCCGTCGTTAATGAGCGCCAGTGTCCTAAGCCCAGATATTTCGATCGCGTCGGCGATGGCGTCGCGCTCAAATTGGGTGTAGTATGGCGGAACGGTGACAATGACGTCGGAGACCTTTTCATTGGCAACCATTTCGGCGAGGTGTTTGATGTACGCAAATTCCATGGCCACAAGCTCCTCGACGGCCCACTCTGTCCCATCCGACTGAACCAATGAAACGGTTTTGCGACTTGACTCTGCGACAGCCGCGGTGGCAACTTTGTTGTAGTAAGAGACAATCGGAGCATCGAACGGTGATGCTTGCAGAAGCTTCAAAGACGAAAATGTTTCTGCAGGAAATCTAGACGCCTAAGGTTGATACAATTTTAGTACCTGAGGCCATTCGTATGCTAAAAGGCGTACCAAGTTGGCGGCATCTTGTCCAAACAGCCTATCGCCATTCTTCCACGCAACAACGGAGCTTATCTTCCTCTTCGAGTCTTTATTCAACAGAACATCGAATGGAACGCCAGGTTTCATTAAGGACGCCTTGATAAAATCATTGCCATAGTCGATCGCCAGAACTGAAGCCGAGGAGAGGAGCGGGAGGTAAGTTAAGGCTGATATGGAGAGTAAACTCCAGAAAGTAGATAGCCGCATTTTGTGATATTATAATGTGCTGGTAGTAGTGGATAGATCTAGACGGGCATCGAGAATGGGGGAAAGAGAAGAAAGAATTTTGGTTTCTATAAATTCGTCCAAGTCGTCGTGGCACAGACACGTCAATTCAATATTTCCACGTCATGTGACCCCTATTTGCCTACGCCAAGTTCGGAGGAATCGCTGGCAATTAGGGTGTAACAATATCCTAACATGTGGGTCGTCCTATTCAACAAGATCCATATAATTACTGTCCCATGGTGTATGAAAGCGATGATTAAACAGAAGAAAGCATAAGTAATAGAAGAGGGTAGAAGTTAGGCCATGTGACTTGTATCAAAAACGAAAAAGAGTGTATGTTGAAAGCAAAAAGACATAGGATATCATCCGCGGTATAGAGTGTGGGGACAAGAAAGGCAGCGTTTCCATCAAAATATGAAATCAAGGCGCAGGGAGCGGAGGGACAGGAGGGATCTGCTCACGAAGCTGCTGTCGTCTCGCCGTCCGTTCTGCAGCTTCTCTCGCCCGCTGTTCTTGCTCTGCTTGCATTGTCTGCATTATCTGCAGTTGTTGAGCAATAAACTCTTGAGTATGTGGCCTGATAAATCGCGATCAGCTGCGAGGTCAGTTAACCGACTGTTTGATAAATCACATACCGCATGCGCAAAATCCTCATCATGATCTGTTCACTCGTGCCGATGGCATCCATCCCTTCTTTCTTTTCCTTTTTCCGTTCCTTGATGGTCCCAAGGTTTCGTTGCGCGTATACGCTCTTGACTCGCTTCTTGATCGAGGGGGCAGCACGAAGGGTTTGTTGCATCGCCCGTACACATTCCTCCATAAGCCAGTCACTAAAATGAATATTAGAATCCTGTTCCAATGGGAAAAGGCGACGACTTGCGTTTCCGCTTCATAGAAAAACTGTATTGACAAGACGTCTCTGTTTTTCTGGCCAGTCAACACTTCTTGAGGGATAGGGCTCTCGCCATCAGCAGAAAAGTAGTCACGCAAGAACTTTGATGATGAGAGTTTTGAGTGGACAACAAAAAAGGAAGGATTCAAATAACTCACCTTCAGCCACTTGAAAACAATGTCCACCTCCTTGCCACTCAGAGGCTTCATATCGCTGGGAATATCACTCAGAGGAGGTATCAGCAAACCCTCTATGGTCGTCAAGATTTCCTTCCAAACTCTCGTCATGACCATCTCCTTCGCAGTATCACTTAGATAAGTGTTGAGTGTCTGCAGATTAACCTCAAAGTAATCGAATAATGGCGAGATAGCCTGCTCGATTTCGACGTCCGTTAGCTCATCTGGGCGAACGCGAGGTCTTTCAGAGGATGGTAAGGGGATCTGCGGTTCAGCAGAGGTTGCACCAAGAGCATTGCGATAAAGTGCGGTGACATTTCCCAGAGCTTTGTTATAGTCCAGCCCTGCGTCTCTTGACTTGATGAGCGTCTTGAGGACGTTTCTTGACAGACATTGTTGGATGAAGGGTGACATCTGATGGGTTGGGGTATCAGTCACATTATGTGGCAATAACAACAAAAGAAATAAAATCCTTGACCTTGTCAATGAAAATCCTCAACATATCCGCCTCTGCTCGTTTGAGACTCCTGAAAGCTCGCCCAAAGTGGAATTGAATATCGTCCTTTTCGCCTTCCATACTGACTCGGACGAGTATCCGACCTTGCGTATCCAGATCCATCCATAATTCATGTGCCATGAAATCGTTGAACCGTCTAGGATCGAGACACAGGTACGCTCGTCCAACAATATCGTGCTTTCCAACAAGAGCCCGGTCTCGGACTGAAACCATTAGCCAAAGAGGCTTTTCGACCGACAGATCGAAAGTTTCGTCCCCTAGATCACGCGTCAGAATAAAATCTGATTTGGAGGAACATAACGATACGTACACCTTGGACTCAAAGTCTCGTAAATCGTCCGTGTCTTCGCCAGCCTCGTTCCCGCTTCGTCGCTCAAGGTGACAAAAGTATCCAACTTGGAGCTCGGCGAGCTATCTAACGGAACGAGCCCTTCCGCAATAACAATCTTAACAGAAAACAAAAACGTATCCCTCTCCTTCTTTTCAGGGACAGGCGGTGCTGTGTTTCGCAGCATATCAGCGATTGTATCTGCCTTCATTTGGTTATACATGTTGTCCAACAACTTTCGGGCGGCTTCGACGTTATTGAGCTTGACACACGATTCGGGTCGGAAGTTGAAAGGTTCGACGCGTTTCTCGCCTGTGACCGCCAGCTGTCGTGCTTTCTCGAGCCATGCGGAAGATTTTTGAGGCTGGAGATAATCCGTCGGTCGAGGGAACATTTCACTTAAGAACAAAGCCTCGATAGAACGACAATACTGTTCGACAGCTTTGGAAATGGTCTGAAGTATAGCTTTTAGTATCAGGGTGACAAACAGAACCAGATTTGTCTGTCACCTTTGACAAACTTGTGAAAAAGCGGCCCTCTTGATACTCGTCTGCCCATTCTAGTTCTTGAAGGAAATTGATGGGACTCCTAAGAGAGTCGAACAAATCGACAATGGATGAACTGTGACCTTCCTTGCCCTCTGCCTCAAACTTTGAACATATTTATGAGTAACAAGTCAGCTGTAAGGTGAGCTAACACAAACCTTGTCATGAGCAATAGCCTACAGTACATTTGTGAGCGACAAATGGATGATGTGTGGATCATTGAAAGACGAACCGCCTCAACCCATTGTTGGGTTTTGTTGTCCGTATTTGATAGCCATGTCCGGACATATGGCTCGAAGAACGCTGTAATCTGGAAGTCGAACGGCCCCCTTCAGGTCCCACCATAAGAGAGATGATATAAAATGACAAACAAAAAAAAGTTGCTTACTCAGGTACAAAAGCTTTGTACATTCCCATGAGCATGGTCGTCCGGCGGTACAATGCAAAGATGTCCTGTATAGGAACATCTGGTGTCGGTCCGTTCATCGAGGATTCGAATAGCCTCTTCTGGGAATTTTGGATTTCCACCACAAGCTTCGGCACCACGATCTCAACATACAAAGAAACGATATCAATTTTGCTACAGTCGTATTGGTATGTCAGCGGATGGGGTGTCCAGCATAGATATGTAGAACATACGCACCCCAACAAAGGCACAGGGAACCTTTTATCTAGTAATTTTGCAGCTTTCTCGATTTCGTCCGTCATCAAGAGGAGCGGAAGTGCTCGGTTCACACCAGGAGCACTTTGCTTTTCACGAATCACAACATCGAACCATTCGCCAGATACTTGCCGGATACGATCCTTCACATCCTGCATTCGCGCTTCAATATCAATGTCGAACCTCTTGATTAATGATGATTCGCGAATGTGTTGGAGAACGGACAGGTACGCGTCGATATCGGCAGGTTTAAGATTGGGTATTGTGTCCATGGCGTGGTATAACGATGATAGAAAGACATTAAAGAGGGTTGCATACACATTTGCAAGGTAGTCGGACTAGAAAAAAGTTTGAGTGGTTGACTTGATTTTCCAATAAAGGTAGACGCACATCTTGTACAGGCCACAACTCGACATCCATATCCTGGACGACTTTTGTGACATTCTGTAAAGCCTCAGGAATACATTCCATTGGCACGTCATTCCGTTCATAAAATTGTTTGACAAGGTCCAAAAAGCACGCAGCCCGGTAGGATTGCGGTATTCTCCACCTCAACGCGCATTCATTGATCAACTCTAGATGTGACGATGAAAGAATGCCTAGCGACACTTCGTCATTATCGTCAACTTCGGGAGATAGCATGACCTCCAGGTCTGCGATGAGGCAATATTCAACGAGTCGTTTGTAGAATTTTTTAGGATTTGGAGGGATGAAGGTGAAGTGATGGCCAACGGGAAGATCCTCGTCTCCTTCTGGAATGTCGTCATTCATTGAACCGTTGCCACTGATATGTAGGTCGTTGCTGAAGAAAGACCTTCGGCTGCTAATTGATCCATGTCGAGTAGAACTTGAAGACTCTAGTTGTGAGTAATAAGAGCCGGGACGCCCTGTGGAAGATGTATTGGCCACAGAGTGGACAGAGTCTGAGGGGGTGGATTTGGCAAGTTCGGGATTCAGCTGAACCATGATGACCATAAGTTGCTGAAGATGTGTTGTTTCAAGGGTACGCCAATGCTGCCAGGCAGCTTCTGAGTCAAAATCCTCGCGGCGGCCAGGGAAAGGTGCACCAGCATTAATGTTTTTTAAACATGTCTTTGAAAATAAGGAATGTGAGCCAAACCTCTTCGGACAAAAACTTAAGAACAGAATCACCTTTAGGTCTGTGATCGCAGCCTGAACTCGACATTTAGAAAGTTAGAAAGAAGTACTTTTTGTCAAACTCACCTTCTCTGTTACCACCGACCCACGAATCTTGTCAACCTCTTGTTGAACAGCAGATTCCGGGACCTTGAACAAGTGCGCTACTATTCTGACCAAGGGCATGTCGGCAACGCTTGTACTGACAGTTGGACCATGATCTCTTTCGCCTCTCGTTGACGCGGAGTCGTATCCAGAATCACTTTGAGAGTAACCCTGTGAGAGTGTCGGGGCCAATTTTGCGGTATATGTATCGAGACGGCTGACAAGCTCAGTCGATACATGGCCGACACTCCGCAAACATTCCCGCAAAAGTTTGATGAACTGCGCGATCTGATTGTTCAACTCGAGCTTCCAACCGTCGCCTGCGAGTGTGGGTTCTTTCTTAAGAACCGAGGTTGCATGTGTGGCGAACATAAGGATCAACTCTTCAATCTTCCTGTTCTCTTTCATCTGCCGTTTGAAGCTGTCGACCGTGAACTGTCCATAGAACTTGGCCATCGTGCGCCGCACAAGTTGATCTGAATATCTACAATCAAAGAATCAAGTTTTAACGAGACGCCGAAGTACAAAGACCATCTTGCGCACGCAGCAGACTTTCCCATTGCTATATCCTGTAGCTTCTGTTCGAGGACTTTGAGCATCTTCTCTGGGAACTTGACGCTTTTGGAACCGCCAATGTCCCGGAACATATCTCCAATGGAGAAATTGGAAAGAGCTGAAAGTCGAGACGAATGTTCGCGGTCACGGGCATCTGCATGACTGACTCTGGGCGACTCTTGAACTTTTGGTGTGAGGAGATAGGAAAGAAGTCTGGTGGCATCATCGATATCAATCTAAGGGGCTGGTAGTAGTTGGAGGTTGAAAGGCTTACGCTACGCGTAGGACATAGCTGAAAGATGGGAGCCGCAGGGTTAATGACAATACTTAGGGAGTCCTTAACACGAAGACATACTCGAACAAGTCATCGTCGCTTATCCGATACTTGGACAAGCGATTCTCGTGAGCGACGCTATCATAGCTCCGCCTGGACATGAACCTTGAAGATCGCTGTTGTCGGATACTAATATGGAGGCGAGATATCCAGAAGCTAACGGACGTTTAAGCAGACTTGCTGGAGCGAGTAATGGGATGGCTGAAGGAAAGTCGTGGATCTGGTATAAGCAAAGGGTTCAAGTCGCCGGCGACTATTCTGGTGTCACCCAAGCCCGCAGTGTTATCATCCGCCAATCAACGCCAAACATCCAACTTGTCTCTCCATTTCTCCCTCCAACACAAACACAGATCGTTCGTTTCGTCCTTTCATTATGGCACCGATCACAGTGAGACATGGGCAAGTATATATTGCCAGAGCTTTTATCGCCCCTTGTATCCACCTCAACAGTGGTCCTTATTACCTAGTATCGGGTGAGCATTCTCTTGATTCCAAAATGGCCTATATTCATAATATTCGCATTTGTGGTTGACAGAAAATACCATCGTTTCTACTCCAAAAACCACAGCCAGTTCATAGCCATGGGGCCTTCCTTTCCGTACGACCTCCTCGATGCAATCCTCAGCCTCAGCGATGAAGAAGACACGCTCAAGGTCACTTCACTGGTCAATCGAACATTTTCAGAGATATCCCAGAAATATCTCTTCCGTGCTGTCTATCTCGGCCCACTCACCGACCCGGCATTCACAATGGCTGAAAAGTTCGCCTCTGTCGTCCAGTCGAGCCCTCAAATCGGTAGCTACGTTCGCCATCTGGAAATTGACTACTCCGAATACCCGCAAAGCATCTGTTGGATATCTGATGACGAGTCCATGGCTACCATATTCCCAGCCCTCGACAATTTGCACCACTTGAGCCTCTACGGAAAACCGGTTTCAAATTGGGAGCAGTTTTCCCCTTCTTTGCAGAATGCCTTGATCTCAGCTTTGGGATCTCCTCGGCTGCGTTCAATTGAAATACGGGGAATTGCTGATTTTCCTTTGGGCATTGTGAAAGCCCCGTCCGTCCAGAATTTCTCCTGCATATCCACTCTTTGGCCTCGGGACGGCGAGCTGGGCTCGTACAAGGAACCAGCTCCCTCAGAAGGCTCTCCTGATCATCGTCCAGTGCTGAAATCGTTGGTCGTCAAATATCTCTACACGATCGACTGCAAACACATTTTTTCGGCATTCAATTTAAACCACTTAGTTCAATTCAGCTTCTCGACTCGTCATTTTGGTGAACACGACGATCTTACCGCGATCTTCGAAGCCTCTGCAAATACCCTCCAGACGGTCACCATCTACCTTGAAAATATGGGTGGTATGTTTTTTCCCAGTCAAGGACTGATCACAAGCTTTTTCTTAGTCTCCGATACAGTCCCTTTTTTACCTCCAGGAGCCGGAGTTGTCTTCCCCCAGTCGTTTCTCATGCCCATCGTCGACCTCAGTCCACTTCAAAAGTTGAAAACCTTGATGATCGAAACCAACGTTGTGGCCACCTTCTCCATGGACGGGCAAAGTGGATATACAAGCCGCATCCCTTGGCTTGTTGAATGTCTACGTCTCCTTTCAGACCCACCTGCCAATTCCCTTTGCGAGATTTCTCTCGACATCAACTTCACACTTATGGAAGATGAAATGCCAGAGGGCTCGTTCTCCGAATTTTCATGGGAGAGTCTGGTCAACATTCTCCTTTCCTCCAAATTGGCTGGGGTTCGTCGATTCCATCTCAAGGTTTCCGATGATGACAAACTTCTTCCGGCACATTTGATGGACGTCCTTGAAAAAGA
>JAHXRV010000050.1:0-13521 GCA_019904355.1 Psilocybe tampanensis | reverse complement strand
CCTTTTTCGATAAACCACCAAACATACTAACCGTTGTACCAATACCAGCTGCTGGGACCATCCTTTGACGATGCCGATCATCCAATCTGATCTGAAAGGACGCTTCAACTTGGATTCATCAGGGATAGCAGGGTTTTTCGGCGGTGAAGAAGCATTCGGTGCGATGCGTAGTGTCCATCTCATTCGCGCCCGTCGTTGGCTAGGCTGGTACAACTCTCCTGGAAGCTACTTTGTAGCGAAGAAATATGGAATATTGCCGCGATCTACTTTTTGGGACAGCCTCTTCCCTGGTCCGTTCTCCGGTCCAACTGAACTGCTCGAACTTGATAACAAACCTGGATGGCGTTTCTCGGGGGCATATAATGGCAATCAAGAAACTATAACGGGCCATTTATCCTATTTAATCTCCCAATACTGCTCGGAACAACCATCACAACCATTTCCCTGGCCTCCGTCTTTGGATATAAAGGTTACTTCGTCCCGCGAAGAAAGAAAACAAACCCTTCCAGCTGATATCGGGTGGTCAGATAATCGACACAGGAATATCACCGTAACGATTGTCAAATTCGATGATTGCAGTTTTACGAAATGGTCTGGTTACCCAAAAATCCCTGAGTGGTACTTCACCCCCCTCTCATTTCGGGGTACACTCTTTATTTGCACCACTATAATCTTCACCCTCGCCGCAAGCATCGTATCATCTTTGTATGGCGACTGGTTCTCTTTCTCTATAATCCTTCTTGGAGCACTTTCCAACGGAGTAACCTCCTTTATCCTTGGCACAGGAGACTTGAACCTCGCAATATCTGAAGCATTCGTCGATGCCACTCCTGGTGACGGGATACTTTATGATCGCCAGAACATTATCATCATGCAAGGCAGCGAGCACATCATTGACTCTATTCTGAAATCCCGCTTCCGTTTAACCTACCCACACGACCGAAATCATCAGAAGATCGGTTTATGCGCCCTCCTTCTCCTCGCCCAATTTCTCCTCCAACTCTTTCTCGTCCCGCAAGGAGCCCTTGTGGGCCAGGTCATGTTCCTGTCCACACTTGCGATGTCATGGATGTGCAACAGCTACCTTGCCTCCTTCGATCAGGAAAAGCTGCAAATCGACTTGTTGTTCAAGCTCATCGGCACACCCAAGGTGTATAAAATGACCCTAGAGAAGTGGGCTACAGCCGTGGCATTCACGATGTTCTATTTTCCCAACTTCGAGACTCCGCATGGGATGCTCAACGAACTGGTGTCGAACGACACGCATGGTTGGACCCTTTGGAAGAAGTGCATAGCGCAAGCTATTCTTCTTGACCGAAAGCCGAGCAGCTTCGTTTTTGGTGAAGAGGAGAGTTCGGCGAATGTCGATGGCCAGAAATCCGGCGAATCCGAATCTGTAGCGTCAACCTTCAAGAAAGAGTATGAGACTTTGACTTCTGAGAAGGACAAGAGATTCGTCAAGTCACTTCTGAAAAAAGCTGATGAGGTATTCGTTGGTGTCCGGCATTTCGATAGAAATCTGAAGTTCATCGAGAAATGAGAATCACGCCGGCAAGTGGAACATCAGAAATCTCCTTTTCCACTGGAGCGTATTCAAGCTCTATTTCTTTTTACATCTGATTTTCAGTATTAGTGTAATATGTAGTAGCTGTGATTCCGCTGCGCAAGATTTTCCCCATCTCAAAGCTCGAATGAGGACCCTTGGAAGACCCTTCGGCAGAGCCCGCAACATGGAGGCCCACAGCACATCCGGGCTCAAATTCAAACTCAAGTTTTTCAATTCCCAACCATCACATTCGAAAATACTTGAACGAACATCCTCGGACAAACAGTCAACATTTCAAAACTTCAACGCTCAAGACTCTCCATTCATCCTGGGGTATGATACTATGACAATTATCGCGTCCCACTTCACCATCCTCCTTCTCCCCTTCGAGAAGGAATCAAAAAGCAAACGATCAATGTCCTTGGTGGAGTCGGTCCGTCGGACTCGGAAACCTTGGGGATAAAAGGATGTGATCGCCGTCGCTGTTCATCATCAATATTCCATCGCCAATCCGTCGCGTGGAACATATTGCCATATTGCCATCGGAGTACGGCGAAGGTCAACAGAGGTCAACCGCTCCGTAGTCAACCGTCAAATCGAACAAGTGGAGCTACCTATCTAAGTCTATCCACCTTCAGCTGTCCACGGACAAGGTCCTACAGGATCCATGGTCGACATTCGGGACAATGGGACAGATGATGGTAAGGAGCCCAAACGAACAGTCGCTTATTTTTGCACAGTTGGAATGACAGCCAAATATCACAGCCCAGCACGTTGACAGACACTTTCCAACTGCAGTGCCTTGGCTCCTTCCCCCACGCATCATTATCACGACTTTCCCACAAAAGAAAATGGCCGATGAACATGGGCCTTTTCCCAACGTCTTTCTCTCTCCAAATAAACGCTCGGAAGGAGGACGAGGCAGCATCTGTCCAGCCTTCGAACTTGACTGATCCTTTACATCAAAATTGAGGGGAGTTTCCATCCCAGTCTCTGGCCCACCGGACTCCGACTGTGGATCCTATTGCATTCACCTTAATCGTGAGCCTACGATGTCCTTTTGGTTGATGGCGATTCTCCTTCTTAGCCGATGTCTGTGTTCTGTGTTTCTAGATCCGTTACCCATCAACTCAAATATCAGCACACCATGCCCGTCCTTCATACCAGCCTGCATAGCGGCTTCAGCTTGGATTCATCTGGAATAGCAGGTTTCTTTGGTGGAGAGGAAGCTTTCGCGGCAATGAGCAGCGTCCATCTCGTCCGTGCTCGGCGGTGGCTAGGCTGGTACAACTCACCAGGAAGCTATTTCGTTGCCAAAAAGTACGGAATCCTCCCCAATTCAACCTTCTGGGACAGTCTTTTCCCTGGACCATCCACCGATCCTACTGAGCTACTCCAACTCGACGACAAGACAGGACTGAGGTTTTCCGGAGCCTACAACGGCACCGAGTTTTCAACGACGGGACACCTCTCGAATCTGATTTCGCGATATTGTGCGATGCAGCCTGCACATGAACCTCCATGGTCAAATGGCAGAAAGGTAGCGGAAAAGGATGAAAAAATCATGCGATGGGGTGACCCAGATTCTGCCGACAAACGCAACAGAAATATACATGTTACTGTAGTCAAATTCCAGGACCAGGATTCTATAAAATGGGAAGGATATCCGAAAATCCCTGAAGACTATTTTACACCCATTTCGAAGAAAGGGACACTTTTCATTGTTCTTACCATCGTTTTCTCCCTTGCGGCAGGTATCCTCTCAGGCTTATACGGCGACTGGTATTCTTTCTCGATGATAATCTTTGGCGCGTTTTCGAACGGGATGACCTCGTTGGTTCTTGGGACGGGCGACTTAATTCTCGAGATATCCGAACCATTTATCGATGCGACACCAGGCGATGGGGTCCTTTATGACAGGAAAAACATCATTATCTTTCAAGGGAGCGAACATATCATCGATTCAATCCTTCAATCCCGCTTTCGCCTCGTATACCCAAACGACCCTAAATATAAAAGAATAGGGACATGCGCTGTCTTTCTGATGGCTCAGTTTTTGTTACAACTGTTCCTAATCCCACAAGGAGCCCTCGTCGGCCAGGTTCTTTTCCTGGCATCACTCGCCATGTCATGGATGTGCAATAGCTATCTGGCTTCCTTCGACCGCGAGAAGATGCAAATAGATCTCCTCTTCAAGCTCATTGGCCCACCCAAAATATACAGAATGACCTTTCAGAAATGGTCCGTGGCTGCGGCGTTCACGGTTTTCTATTTTCCCGACCTCCAAGGCCCAGAAGGGTTGCTTGACCAGCTGATGACCAACAACACACCGTCTTGGAACCTGTGGAAGAAATGCATCGCGGCAGCAGTCAAGCACAACCGCAAGCCGAGCAGCTTTCTTCATCCTGAACACCACGGAGCGACTCGCACGATCACAAATCCTTCTCCGACGGACTTTACGCAAGATTATGATGATCTAGGGTCTGATATGGACCGGCGGTTCATCAGGTTGTTCCTACGGAAAGCAGACGAAGCGTTCGACAGCATTCGAGACTTTGAGAAAAATGCAAAATTTATCGAGGCGACTTCAGGCAAAACAAACAACAGTGGGAGGATAGCGAGCGGCGGGGATCGGTTCCAGACGAATTCAATTCTGCCTCAGTGACGTTAGACACGGGTTTCTTTTTGCTTGCCAGGTTTTTCTCATTGGGCAAGACGACCTTTGGATACCCACTACGACGTCCTTTAATCGTATATCCTGGGACAAATTGATTATGGAAAAATGGCGATTCAGAGATGGCTGGGTTGCTTAATCAAATCGTACTGAAATGAAAGCTCCATCTTCCAAAAGATATCTATGGTTCCATGAATGCAGCAATTTGTACGATGGTGTACACAACTCGACCATAACAGGCCGCTAAAACAACCCCTCCCTGATCACTGCGACCTGGGGTCATCAAACTCTATCCGAGCGTTGAGCGCTAAGCGGGCGTCCGAGAATAACTCTCGTCATTGGCCTCGGGATTATTTTATTATTTCGGGCAGGTTTCAGTGGATCTCTCAGTGGATCTTCCAATGTCCAGGGGCGTTCAAACCTGCACCCGCGTGTTTCCCAAGACGTTGAAGATTCTCTTGATGCGAAATCTTCAGAAAGTCGTCGCGATGTCGCATCTTGTGAGAATGAAAGGAGAAAAGTATGCAAATGCACTTCTTTTTCACCCTGAACGAGAGAAATGACGATTCCTCATGTTCTTGGACCCCCAAACCCACGCCTGAATGTCAACGGGATAGTCTATTCAATTGGACACGCGTCATGGACTTCCCAAAACAACTTTCCCGCTTTGAGCGGTGAGAGAGATGATCGCTATGCTGGCCATTGGAGGACTAGACGGACTAGAGACGAGTAAATATCTTCGAATTTCTCTAAAGTTATCATGCCTTGAGGCCAAGGGCAAGACGGCGAGGTTTATTTTAATCCAGTTAAACTCTCGCGGGATCTCACAATTGCTGGTATCTTTCCTCGGAATCCAAGTAAATGATGTTGAAGTGACATAAATATACTCAACAGACCATACCTCAGGCCTCATTTTTCGTGAGGCTCCATGAGGGAAAATCAAGAGGAAAGAACCAAATTTTCGAGAGTCCTGGACTGCCTGTCACAGTATTATTTACCCTCAATGAAGTCGGAGATATCGCCTTGAATTTTGACAGTTCAGTACATAACTTGATTTTTCTTGTTTGAGGAAAAAGAGTATTGCAGCACGTCGAGGTCAGTGGCAGGGATTGGCTCGGCAGGGATGCATGGCTAAAGCCGCAAACGGCACCAACGTGATGGGCAGTGATGGACCCATTCGTTTCTTTCTCTACACCATGACGTGCTTTCCTGCACCTTGCAAGTGAACTGCGTGCACTCACAGACTGAATTCTTAATTGAATCATTCTTCTTCCAGGGACTGATGGAAAGTGGGGTACTCCATTCAGGTGGGTCGTCTGTCGGTTTTCTGGCCATAGCCCTGAATACAGTAGGGATTAGGAATCGGAATCGCTCTATTTCCCCTGCACGGACATTTTTCTGACACACAAGATCATGGTGGAATGATATGGTTCTACAAGTTCGTCGCATAATGTGCGCCGTCGCGTGGAAAAGCGCAGATAGCCTGGTCACAGCCATTCACTCAATGGAGAGTTCCAGAGAGTCCCGTAAGCCTCTCCAGGAGTCCACCGACCTCCTTCAGGCATCACACTGGACAACCAATGGTGTTGTTGGGTTCCTGGTCTTATGACACGGCCTGTCGATGTTTATCGTTCCTTATCCATCCCCTCCATGCCTAACCTTCATTGTTGCGGCAACAACAACATTTTCGAGGTTAAGCGACGAGTTTTATTCATTCCTTTTACATCCACCGCATCCACCGTGAAATGCGGACCCAACATCATCTGGATATAGACCAAGCGTACTGTGTGCCCATCTTTTTTTGGGCCACTGGAATAGACTTTGAAATCCTGGACAGAGAATCAAGTTTGCGACAAGATCAATTATTATGTCGCCGGGAGATTTATTTTGGTCTCAACGATTGACATCCCTGTGACATGTGGGCCGAACGTCTTCTCTTGGACTTCTGCATTTGTTTCTATTGCACCAAGCCTCCGAGAGTGGATGAGCGGACTATATAACCCCTTAAAAGAGCTTGATTAGGTTGCACCGATTGGCCAAGCTACCCCTTGCTTTCTCCTGCCATGTCCTCCAACGACTCCAAGCACAGTAGCGAAGACCTCAAGATGGAAAAAGACTTCAATGTCGCAGATCCAGAGAAGGTCGAGCAACGTAGTGTCGATTCCAACTACGATGCGTCGTTTGTCAAGAAGACCATGTCTGTCCAAGTTTCTTTCATCGTTGATCTTCTCCTTCTGACATCATCTGTTTTTAGTCGATTAGTGGACTGGAGAATGCTGCCTTTGCTTGGCCTGGTCTATTCGGTCGCTCTCATCGACCGTACCAACCTCGGTGTTGCACGCACTGCGGGCATGCAAGTTGATCTGGTATGTGTAACGACGCTTTCCCTTTCATGTTTAAACTCATTCTACTTCCAGAAACTTGCTGTTGGAGAGCGATACAGCCTTGCTTCTATGGTGTACTTCTTCCCATACATCCTCCTGTCCGTATATCTGTTCGCTACCATCAACACACAGCTGACCATGTGTTTGGCAGGCAAATACCTGGAAATATTATCCTACGAACACTTGGAGCCCGTACTTGGTTGACCATTTGCGTCGTCGGATGGGGCATCGCCCAAACTGGAATGGCTTTTGTTACCAACTGGGGTGAGCTCTCCATTTGTCGTGTTTTCTTAGGAGCTTTCGAAGTGAGCTATCTCTCTTTCCAATCCTGCTGAATGTTTCAAAATGATATGAATCCTTTTCCCAAGGCGGGCCTTTTCCCATCCCTGGCATTTATTATCACCACATGGTATAAGCGATATGAAGTTCAAAAGAGGCTCGCCATCTTTTACCTTAGCTCCATCGTTATCAATAGCTTCAGTTCGATCATAGGTATGGACTCGTTATCCCATCCTGTGATCACAAATCTGACAAGTATAAACTCCCAGCCTACGGGATCACACGATTGACAGGCAAAGCGAACCTCAATGGTTGGCAGTGGATTTTCCTCCTTGAGGGACTTTTCACGATCGTTTTGGGTGTCCTCACATGGTTCTTCATCCCTGACTTCCCAGACAAAGCACGCTTCATATCTGAGAAACAACGGGAGGTATGCTCGTCCCATACAGCTCACCTCTAATGCGATTGGAAAATGACTGATTTACTTTACTTTTCTTTTCCCTAGATGATCCTGGCAAGAGTTGAAGCGGACCGAGGCGACTCTATCCCAGATCCAATGACATGGAAAAAGCTTCTCAGCCATCTAAAAGACCCACTTGTCTATATGTTCGGTAAGTTCGTTTAGATTATATGACGTACTGTATCGGCGAGTTATCCTTATGTCTATATTTACAGCGTTCATGTTCATCGCTACTACTATGCCCGCCTATGCCATCGCCTTTTTCTCGACTATCATTCTCAGAGGAATGGGCTACTCGGAAAAGGCTTCTCTTTTGTTAACCGCCCCGCCGGGAGCATTTGCCGTGAGTCGACTTTCCAAAAACGGGGGCGATTGCTCCGTTTAACTCTTTTTTTTTCTTCTCTTTCCTTTTTGTCGTCGGAATATCTGATCAAAAAAACTCTCGATGTAGGGCCTCTCATGCTTCTGTTTCGCATGGCTCGCAGACAGGACGAAGAAACGGGCTATTTGGATGGCGGTTCAGAATCTGATGTGCATTGTTGGGCTCTTCCTCACTGCCTATTCGACTAATAACCCTGTGCGATACTTCGGCTTGTTCCTCATCAACGCAGGCGCGACCGGTTGTGTTCCAGGCGTTCTGGCCTATGTAAGTCTCTGTCATCTTTTTACATTATTATTACTATTATCACCATTCGGTTCATCAAATTATCTGCATCATTATCATCCATCAACCACAACAACACACGGACATTCTCTTATTTCCGCCCTTTTCCCCCTTTGCCTTTTTGCTTTTCTGCTTCGGTCTTTTAATGCAATTCAATCCAATACGGGCTCTGATACTAATGTGTTTTGTACGACCAGAGCGCGAATAACATAACGACTCACACCAAACGATCCGTACAAACCGCTGTGATCATCACAGCTGGTGGGATCGGGGGCATCATGGCGACGACTATCTTCCGTCAGCAGGATTATCCAAGGTGGGTCTCTCTCTCTCTTCTCTCTCTCTTTCCTTGTCTTTACGCATCAATATTCGTGATCGAAAACGAACGAAATCAAACCAATGCTGATTTTTTTTGTGTGTGTGTGTTTAGATATCTCAACGGCCTGTGGGCGACCGTTGGACTCCAGCTGCTCATGCTCGTCCTATTGGCGATGACGACGTATATCTTTAGTCGTCGGAACAGGCTTCGCAGGGAGGGAAAGCTTGGGCCTTTGGAGGGGCAAGAGAACTTCTACTATACTCTCTGATCTCTTCTCTTTCCCCCCTTTTTTTCCTTTTTCCTTTCTTTTTTGTATGGATCGGATTCGGAGAGGGCAAATCCCCTTCTCTTCCGCGCACCCGGCTTTTCAAATGTTTGGAGGGTTGTCAAACTTGTGAATGTTTGACGCCAACGACAGCGACAGCGACAGAACTTAACCATGATACCGTCACGCCACTGGCATTTCAATTCAGATTAGACTTTTGGTTTTCATTAATTTTTGCTTCAAAACATCGCTATGTATATGTAATCTCCCTTCTACATTCGCGCTATCAGCCCTTTACTTTCTTTCTGTTGCTTTGTTTGTTTGTTTAAATCTTATCATTTGTATGTATACGTGTATGTAATTATTAATGAACAGCTTGGAAGAAGAAAAAAAAGATCCTGGCAAAAATATCACAAAATTCTATGAAGTACATAGATGAACGACTACCGACTCCTCCAATCAAACTTGGCCTCCCAAGCACTCGCCAGCTGGAACAACCCCGTCTCGCCCCACCACTTGCCCACCAACTGCATGCCCACAGGCAACTTGAGCTCTCCATCGCTCTCACTCACCCAATCCTCCTTCGTCGGGGGCAGCGTGCAGATGGGTAAAGTGAGCGCCGGGTGGCCTGTCCCGTTGAACGTGCAGCAGTTGAGTCCCTGGCCGACGGATTTTTGGATCTTTTGGAGGGCGGTGGCTGTGGGTGGGGCGTGGGTGTTGGCGACCTGGAAGAGGGAGAAGGGTGAGGTGGTTAGAGGAAGAAGATGAAAAAGGAAAAGGGTGAAGAAACGTACGAAAGCGACGGTGGGTAGGACGAGGCAGTCGTATTTGTCCAGCGCGGCATTGTATGCGTCTTTGATTTCCATGAGTTTATTCATGGCCTGCATCAATAAGTGTTAATAAATTAAGGTGCGACTGGAGAGCAAAGATATATAAAATCCGTACCTTGCCATAAACACCGGACATGTTCTCCCATCCGTAAAGAGCGTTGAGTTGACTGTTAATAGTAGCTGGGATAAACTTCTCCCAGCTCTCTTGTTTCAATGGGAAGAGTCTAGACAGAGCGAGTCAGCGGCTGGAATGGAAGAAAATCAGAAAAAAAGGAAAAGAAAAGACTCACAGATCGTGCAAGTCGTTCTGGTAATATTGACGATGGCCGCTAGCCTCACCAAGCCTCGTCTTTCCCCCAGCATATCTGTTGGCAGCCTGAAGGACAGGTAAAATGTTAATCGAGGACACCGAAGGAATAAGATAAATAGATAAAAAACATACCATCCAAATCGTCGGAGCAATACTATGCAGAGGGATGCTGACTTCCTCCACCACAGCACCCAGACTCTCAAACAGCCCCGCGGCCTCCTTCACCTTAGCAGCGACCCTAGGGTCAAGTACAGGCATCTCGAATGCCTCTTTGAGGATGCCGATCTTCTTGCCCTTCAAGGGCGACGAAGGGTCGTTTCCTGGGACGGCGAGGAGTTCAGAGTATTTGGGCACGTCTTCGGGGAAGGGGCAGCCGGCGCCGGCGCGGTCGTCGAGGCCGTCGGCGCCTGCGATGACTTGGAGGAGGAGAGCGGCATCGTGCACGGTCTTGCACATGGGTCCGGCGTAGTCGTGTTGCCATTCGTTGGAGGCGATGGCGGTGTAAGGGACGAGACCGAAGCTGTTATGATTGAGCAGCGTCAATGGATTGATACCGAACAATAACAAAGAAAAAAGGATAACTTACGTAGGCTTCATCCCGACCAAGCCACAGAACGCGCTGGGCATACGGATTGAACCACCTTGGTCGGCGCCGATGGCCATGTCGCAGGTTCCATCTGCAACGAGGACACCGCACCCAGAGCTGCTACCACCACTTGTGCGTCCAGGAGCGTAAGGGTTATCGACGGGTCCGGTGACGGAGGTGAATGAGGAAGCGGACTGGCACATGGATTCAGTCGAAGCCTTTCCGGCGATCTACATAGAAGTCCAATAGGTAAGTGATATCATTGACAATAGAAGAAACAGAAGGGACGTACAATGCCGCCGGCTTCAAGGACACGAGTGACAACAGTCGCGTCGACGAAAGGAACCCATGGAGGAGAGATGGCGTCACTGGAGGAAGATTAATTAGAATGAGAAGCCTCTCAAATGAGAGATGGACAACGTACGTTCCGAGAGTACAGGGGACTCCAGCAACAGATATGCAATCCTTGAGGGTGACAGTCTTCCCCTCGAGGAGGCCAGCGCGCGAGGACTTCTTCTTGTCCTCGATAGTAAACTTGCACGCCCAGGCACCGCGTGGGTTTTCCTAAGCAATATAAACGCGTCAGAACATTGGAAAACAGTCAAACAAGGGATTAAAACAGACCTCGGTGCCTTTCTTAGGATAGCTAATGTTCTCGCGAGGATAGCGCTCCAAGTCGGGTTTGAGAGCAGCTGGGAGGTAGTCGTCCATGGCCAAGATGGACTCGATGGAGTCGTGGAAAGCGGCGAGGATAGCGGCGTAGTCCTTGACGTCCTGGTCGTTCTTGAAGACCATTCCGGTGGAGATCTTCTTTCCGAGACGACGAACGGTATCTTCGGTGACGGGGTTACCCTCCTTCACTGCAAGGGAGACAACGGACATGGTGGCAACGAGGAATAACTGTGTGAGGACCTTTGAAGCAGGGTTTGTGTGGATTGTTTGAACATTGTGAAGCCCAAGGTATTATATATATCCTGTGTGGGTATGAAGATGAAGTCGAAGGCGGATGGACGAAACGACAGGAGACAGTTCGGAGGAGCGGAGATTGAAATGTGTTATCTTATCTTGTTTAGCGGCATTTCATTCCGTTGTGTCTTTTGTTCCCGCGACAAGTTGGCAAAACATATCCGACCTTATCGTCGCGTCCCATATTCTCTAAAAATACCTGTATCCAAGATGTTCTCCCATCCCGACATTCCGTATTTCCCCCCCAATTCACAACCATGTCCACCCCAAGTGCCTCTAAGATGTTCACCCCAGTCGTTCTCGGTGCTTTGAAGTTGAAGCACAGGTATGCGTTTCTATTTTGTTCCAAAGACACTCATATCTGACTCCTTTCTTCTCTCTTAGAGTAGTCCTCGCTCCCTTGACGCGTAATCGTTCAACCGAGTCCGAGAAGCACCCTCGAACATGGTATCCGAACGACCTCAACGTCGAATACTACACCCAGCGCACAACACCAGGCGGTCTTCTCATCTCAGAAGCAACGTGTGTTTTCAACGCCTTCTTTCTCGAGCAAGCAACTTACTTTTTTTCCAGACCGGTCAGCGTCCAGGCTTCGGGCATGGCGGGTGTCCCAGGTATCTTCACCGACGAGCAGAAAGCTGGGTGGAAGAAGGTCGTGGACGCCGTTCACGCTAATGGTGGTCTTTTCGTTATGCAACGTACGTCGTGTTGTTTCTCTCTTTACCTTCTCTGATGAACACTAAAACTCCCTGTAGTATGGCACCAAGGCCGCAACACGCATTCTCTCGCAACTGGAACCCACACCATCTCATCCTCTGCTGAGCCCATCACCGACTCCAAGTTCCGGTCGGGTGTCAACTGGGAGACCCCCAAAGCCATGACTCAGGAGGACATCGACCGCGTCAAATTGCAATACGTCGACGCCGCCAAAGCCGCACGAGAAGCAGGATTCGATGGCATCGAAATCCACGGTGCTAACGGGTCAGTTATGCTCTGTGTTCAGTTTCTCCGCGTGGTTCGCTCCACCTTGCTTCCCATGCTCATGAACATCTGTGGCCGCTTATAGGTATCTCCCCGACCAATTTTTGCATAGTAACATCAACACACGCACCGATGCATACGGTGGATCACCCGAGAATCGTTGTCGTTTCCTCATCGAACTCACCACCGACATTGGGAGTGCGATCGGCTTTGACAGAGTCGCCGTCCGTCTCTCGTTCGTATCTTTCTCTCTCTTTTTTTTGTGTACTCAATACGCTAACCCCAGTCCCCTAGGCCTTTTGGCTATTTTAACCAGACACGCGGAACACAACGACTTTACCAGTGGACGTACCTCTGCAAAGAGTTAGCGTCTTTAGGTGTCGCATATGTCCATCTCATCGAACCTCGTCAGTTTATCTTACATCATCATTATCATGATTCCGACCACCAACTAACTACTTCCACCCTCGCAGGCTTCGATGAAGTACGCTCAGAAGAAGAGAAACTACGAGCTTTGGCCACAGAGACCGATTCGAAAGCCCCAGCCCCGGAGTTCAGCCCCGAACAGCTCACCCTTCACCCATTCCGTGTTGCACTAGGTACGACGCCCTGCATGGTCGCCGGAGGGTATAACCCCAGTAACCGTTGGGAGGGAATCAAACGGGTATGTTTATGTTGCTCAGCGCGTGATGCTCGGACTTGTAACGTCTTTGTTTTTGTAGGGTGACCATGATGCGATTGCGTTTGGGAGATACTTCACCTCGAACGCAGATCTTATTGAGAGACTTCGCCTAGGAAAACCTCTCTACCGCTATGGCGAGTATTCAGCCACAAATCCGACTTGTTATATTCATTGATCATTTCTTTTCCATTCAGATCGTTCGCGGTTCTATGGACCTTTCCCGGACAACGAGATAGGATGTATGTTTTTCGTATTTGTCTCATGTTCATTGATCAGCTTTGCTCAACGGAAAACGTCAGATACTGTGCACCTCAATCAAAAGTTCGCGGCAGCGAACGAGGCGGCGCAGACGAGTCATGGGCCTGCGTGAACGACTGGGCAGGCTGCCTACTATATACTTTGCACATGTAACATTATTATCTCAATATATCTCCCCTCACCTCTATAGAACGCCGATCTGTTTTTATTTTTATTTTTGGTCTTTACTGGGACATGTCTGTTCATCTCAAAGTCATTAAACTGCCAATAATAGACAATTCTTATCATCCTTCTGATTTGTTTGTGAGAACGACGTT
>JAHXRV010000048.1:0-13745 GCA_019904355.1 Psilocybe tampanensis | reverse complement strand
TGCTGTGGTTCGAGTCGATGAGCAGGTAAGAGTGAGGCAATCTTCCTTATATGGCTAGGGACCCCAAACTGATGTACGGACCCCGAGTGCTTTGATGGAAACAGATCAGATATAGTCAACGTCTCGGATTTTACCGCTCGGACTCCCATGGGTCCAACCAACCTTTGGAAAGTTCGTTCTAGTCAAGTTCTAGTCGATTTATGGGCCATTTTACAAACTGACAATTGGTAGTGGGAGAAAATATTGCAAAAAAATTTCAAAGTTAACGGTAATTAATTTCGAAAATCGTCAAAAAATGCAAAAAAAAAAAAAAAAAAAAAAAAAAAAGTTGTAAAACGAGTTTTGGGCTTCGAGCACTGGCTTGACAGTGGTCTTCCGGCGCGCTATCTCTATCGGATTGAATTTGTAATGACACGCACATATTAGCTGGCTTGGGACTCGGATATGTACTAGTCATGAAAATCCTCCATGCGGACACCACTTTTCTGATCTAGTCCTCTTGAACTGTGGGCCAGTCAAGGTTGAAGGGGCTGGCGTGCGGAAGAGGATATTGAACCAACAACGATGTCTGTGTCTGCTGTTCACATGGCATTTGGCTCAGCGGTAGTTGGCGCTTCCTTCCCTCGACACCGATCGTTGAAAAAGAAAAGGAAAAGGGTTGGAATAAAACTCGTTCAAATCTTAATGTCCCTTTTCATATATTTAGGAAGGTTGTTTGCCTTTATCCAGGTTTAGTTACTTTAACGGAGGTTGTCACTATACACACACAACGAACGGGGAACGGAGTTCAACGGACAATACTCGGATTGTCTGCGTGTTCAATATTTTCTTGAAAAGGAGGGCCAGTATTTGAGAAAAATTATAGTTCCAGACCAGCATTCCATTAAATTTGTAGCGGTCTGCCATCCTACGGATACTTTGGCAAGCTACTCAAAGCTACAAGCTAGTTGCAAGCTACGTCGTGGGAATTGAACTTGGTTTTTTTTTTGGAATCGCGGTTGGTATCACGTCTAAAAATAGATTTCGGGGAAATTTTTCTGCGCCAAATCATATCGTTCCAGCTGGCCTTCTCGCATGGAGAATCTCACAAAAATATATCCCTCTTAGCTCAGCGGTAGTAGCGCTTCACTAGTACGGGTTGCTTACATAAGCGCCTTGCAATGAAGAGGTCAGTCGTTCAAATCGGCTAGAGGGAACTTTTTGTTGTCACCCTGTTCGAATCAGAGGACAGAATGGCGTGAAGTTCTACGTTTTTTTTGGCCTTGAGTTTGTTAGTTGGAGAATGGTATATCCAGAGTGTCCCAAGATAGAAGAGCTATTTATTTTCGATTGGTTGATTGATAAACGAACGGAAGAGCGTGTTTGGTTTTAGCGCTCAAGAAGTCAGCCCTTCGAAGTATCTAATTGATATTTTCAACTTTGAGAGAGAAGTTCACGTTGGAAATTGTTCAGGTTGAAGCCATGGCATGTGAGAACCTCCAAGTTCCAGAAGTGATGGTCGTTACGATTTTTCAACGTATTTTTCACGGACCACAACCGAACCAGTCGACCTAAATGATGATCAAAGGTCCAGAGAACCGAAGGGTTTGAACCCAATCCGAGTCTGAAGGAGATGCAATTGCGTGCATCCAGGTTGTTATGCTGTAAGCTACCAGCAGCTGGGCCTCAGGAATGACCCGCCAGTACCGCTGAGCTGACTCGGAATGTTCTGATCGAATCAAGTTGGGGAAAAAAGATTTAAATCTGGGCGAAGAGTGAAGCCAAAGCCGGTGAAGCGCTACTACTGCTGAGCTAACTGGAACTTAGGTGGTGTCTGATTGAGTGGACTTGGGGGGGAAAAATCAAGATCTACCGTGAACCGAGTCACGAAAGGTCGCGAGCTCGCTATTCATACCAGACAAATAAATTTAAAAAATATACAACAGGACTTTCAGATCTGTCCTTGACGTAGAAGGACTCGCATCCAGCATAGCCTTGTCCACTTTCCATTGACACTGGAAAACCCCTTGCCTTAGACTACATACGACAAATCATGAGATCTCAGAGCTCAGCGCTTTCGGCGATCATGTTAAAGATTAGCGCCCCAGGGCATCGCCCAGTCCGTCTTCTCTTCCAAAACCTAGTTTAGATGCATTCAGTCACCCTTCTGTTTTCAGGATGCGTCCAATTTAGTTCCTGTTCAAGGGGAAAGGTTCGAATCGATGCAGCTCAACTGAGGCCCGGGCCCAGCAACGACTGGAGTCAGTAAGAATTGTAGGAAATTGACAAACCTTACAGTGGTGATAAAATAATTGATGTGACCTTGACATGACCACAAGCTTTTCTCATTATAAGGAAGACCTTGCTTTCACGAACAGATAATGAACAAATGGGATAAAATTGACAAAACCTAATGATTATCACATTCATACATGGATCACCTATCTCTCTGACTCTCTCAGCTAACACATATTCTTACTCCCGGCGCCGAGCTCTTGCCACCTCAGGTCAAGCCTCCCTTGCCTTACACCCTTCCCAGGGAGCTTTGATACCACGCTGATCACCGGTCCATGGTCACCAGCATCTCTTGGGTGGACGATTAACACTGATACTTCTTCGCCTTTTGCTTGGGAGTGGTGTTGGCGGTATGTCCGGTCCTGTTATGGCGAACAAGTGCGTCGGAGCGACTGAAAGGTTTCTTGCAACTTGGTTACTTGATGTGCATGGGCTTCATATGACTCGTCAAGTGCCGCTTGAAATCAGGGAGACGCGGTTGGGACGGGCGTTCCGCCCAGTATCGACCATCCTGGCGGGGGTGATCTCGGGGTGCTTGACACCTTGTCGTTCCACTTACAATCTTCGGCAGGACACACGAAGCTGTATTCGTGGATCTGGCTCAGGTTGATATGAACCGGCCGGTTGCGTGGGGCGGCCGTCGCGATGTGTTCTCCCGGTGAGTGCTCTAATGGCCAACCCAAGCTTTCACTGATGCGTAAAAGTCAGATACTTTATGTAACCGTTATGTGAGGGCTGTAACTTACGCTGAAAGGCTTCCCTCTGAATCGACATCGTACGGGTACATAAGCCTTGACAGGCCTTCGCTGAACCGGGACGGAGAAGACAGGCCAATGGCGGACCCCTCTAAGCTCTGCATATTCCATGACTAAATCTGAGATGGATTCGTCAATACAAATTCAACACGAAACAGTAAACGATGATACTTACGGAAACTCAGAACTCTGGCCAACAAAGACCGTCCTGCCTGGAGTTGGACGGTCCAGGGAATTCAAGGTGCATATCGCGCACCTTGAGTCGGGATGCCTATCCCGTCGTTGGCCCCCATCCAGCGATCGGAAGCTCCTGGGCGACGGTGCTGTTCGTCATCCTCGTCCCTGGAGCAGGTTGTACGAGGGTATGAAATATCCCCGACGGTTTCGGTGGTACACCGCGGGAGTAGCTCCATTGCCACTGAAGGGCTCTCGAGGCGTGGTGTTGTTCGTCATCCTCGTCGGCCAAGTGATTGGGCGGAGGGTAGTGGTTTGGTAGACGTGTCGTCATGATGAGAGGAAGGCGGTGAAGTGGGTGGTTTGGTGAGGGAAAGCAAGGAAGTTGTCGACCCTTTTATAAGATATTCCGAGGTGGCCCATGGCACGAGAACTTGCACACAAGAATGGCCTCATTAGCCCCCGTTCTCCGACCCCAATTGTCCTGTACGGCCCTATGTATCTCAAATCCTGTTTGGGAATGGCAAGCGTGTGGCGTTGTGTTGAGCGGATCGACTGTCATGGTGACTATTGTGGGTGGTTGAAGTGGCACAATCTACAAGGTGTGGCACTTTGCACGGTACATGGCCCAACCGGGTTACCATTTTTATATCCACCTTTGGGAAGAGCGACCGCTTCATAAGTTCACGATTCTAGCGCTAACTCGGCAGTTTCGAAAGCGGATGATTGGGATAGTGTACGTATCTCCTATGAGCGTCATGTTGGGGGACAGTATGACAGAGTATGGCCTTGCGTAGGAATGGGGGTGTGGTGGCGAAATCAAAGAAGAGAAATTAAGCCAAAAATAGATTTGTGAGTGATATTGACACCGCTGTCAAATTTCTCAGCGGCTATTTGTTCTGGCTTGGCCCTTGCAGTGTTCTTAACGCTTTTTTGCAAAAATAAGAAGAATGGTAGAGAAAAAAAGGGCCTGACCGGGAATTGAACCCGGGACCTCCTCGAATTCAAACTCCGATTGAAACTCCGCTCGGAGATCCCTAACAAGGAATCATACTACTAGACCATCAGGCCGATATGAGGGAGAAAGATATGACAATTATGAAACACACAAGGATTTTCATTGTTGTTTTACTTACGGGCGCCAAGTGAGGGACAAATTGAGGACAATCATGGAACACCGCGTTGACTAAATTTTTTTGAAAGATCCCCAGAACGAGCAGTGACCGAGCGAATCAGGGACGTTTCATTGTCTTTTATGGCGAGCTAACACCTCGTGAATGGCTCAAAGGCGAACTGCAGGCCCGGGCTATAGCGAAATCGGAGTGCTCATAGCGTCTCTTTGGCACCCGCATTGAAGAGACGCTATGAGCATTCCGATCTCTTTGACAGAGGATTGTACCGTTAGATTATGTTCACCTTGTTGACGTCTACCAATGACGACCCCAAGACTTGAAAGAAAAAAAAGGTAATGTTGTGTTCATTGGCCACGGTTGGATGCACCTGCTAACCTTGCCAGTGGAAGGAGGGCCCCAAGGCTTCGCCGCATTGTTTCGACCAACTTGAAGCGCCCATGCGACATAATGCTTGTACAACAATTGTGCCTACCCCACAACCTTCAATGTTCATATCGAAGACACAAAACCCAAGTTCAAGTTTGGCCCCATCCATAATATTATTCCCCAAAATGGGACTTCGGAATCGACGCAGGCCGGTCATCTCCATTTTTTAAATTGGGCCATGGTGGTAGATTGTGGTACAATACGGTCAGCGCTGTCAGCATTGTCTCAACTCTCGAAGGCATTTGTGCCACCTCTGGATGCACTATAAAAGGGAGGCCGATTCTCCCTTATTTCTCCAATCCACATCTCCTCTCACTCTCCATCCTCGTCGTGCGATGGATCCAATCCCACCAACCAATCACTACCCTCCTCCCAACAGCAGGGCTGACGAGGATGACGAACAACAGCAAACCTATCTCCCAGACCGCTTCGGTCAAAACGGAGCCTCTCCAGAGCTCCATCACCGAGGCCGTCTGGGATACAATATCTCAGCCACGGGGCGGGACCAGCACCCTCACCGCCCTGGACGACGGGATCATGGGGAAGTTGCCCCCAGAACCCTCATTTTGTGAAGGCAGGGACGAGGATGACGAACAACAGCAAACCTATTTCCCGGACCGCCGCACTCCTTGGACTAGACAGACCTGTCTATCAAATTCACTACCAAATTGCCCAATCGGGCTCGGGGAGAGGGCTTGGGTAAGTTGTTGGAGACACAAACCTTCCTAGCTCCCTGGGTGCGCCTCCCAGACGCGACTGTGACCAGAGTCGAACAATGGACGCAACTTTCAATTTGTAGACGTTCCTTGACCCAGAGCTCCAGAGTTGGCTTGATATTCTATGCATCATGAGATCAAATTAATCATGAATAGTAGTTGTATTTTCCTACATAGACTACTCAACTTCACTCCTATCCACCAATAAAAACTTGATAAAAACACTTTTAACTTGATGTATGTCAAGGACCTACAGCCATTTAATGTTTCAGTAAGTCAATTTAAGCTATAATAGAGCAAGAAAAGGTAATGGTTTTGTTTTTGTCTGCAAACACCGAAATTCTGGCGCAAACGGAAACCTGTTTTCAAGTTTGAAAGACAGATGTGAGTTATTGCCAAGTAGTTGTGAATCAAGCCAGCATCAAATTCAAGAGGTGAGATGTACTAACTTAAAACCGACATAACACAGACTGTTTGAGATCTTCAGCGCACAAGATTGACACCAGAACGTGCCAGAAAAGGTGTCAGAACCACTTGGAAGAAAACTGAAGAAAAACTCCACAGAATTTAAGTCAGGACAAAATATTCGAAAATCATAAAGCCGTAACGCATCACAAAACCATCGTTCGGGAATCTGAAAAGTGCACGCAGTGAGTACCACACTCTGCTTATCTGCGTTTGACGCACCTTTGTTCCAGAATTCATTCCTGAAGTCCACGCCCCTTCAAGTTGAAGCTTCGAGATCCATTCTCAAGCAGACGAGGGTCTGGTTTTGGTCTGGTTTGGATTCGATGAGAAACATGTCTGGACGACTGCTGGAGTGATCCTACTCACTTTTTTTGTGATCAGCATTTATCGATCCTTCTCGTCCCCAGACTCATTGGCTTAACCCCAATGAAACGATATGCAACGCGAAACCGCGCGAGTGTCGTGCAGGTCGCGACTCGAACAAACGCCAACGTCAAGGTTGACAACCGAACGATGCTCACGCCTTGTACAAGGTCAACCAGGTCCAGGAGGTTCAGCTCTAGCACATTACAGACCACTCTCAAGGCACGATCGAGCGACAGATCGCAAAGGAGCCAGTATACTATCTACTCAAATTGAGTTCCGATTTGATGTCTGTACGCGGAAATGGAAAATAAGCTGACCTTTTCTCATGTGGCAGTCCTTTACTCGATTACGAGCGTCCTATTTGATAGTCGAAGTAGGCAAGAAAAGCAGAATTGACGAAAAGTGGTGGTTGGATTGAAGCTGTTTGAAGTTTCCCCATTTCTTCCACCGGATCTTTCTTCAACTCATCAAGGCCAACATCAAGTCCAAGACAGCCCAACGACAGGTTACGAGTAACCACGCAAGAAAGGTAGAAAGGTAGAAGCGGGTGTATTGGTCGTGGATCCAATACACACGAGCGACGCGCCATCACAGGAAGAGAACAAGAGAGAAACCAGCGAATTGAGGGGGAGGTGCTGTGACTATTAGATGGCTGACGTCACAAAATTTCAACCTGGCAGACACTCGAAGACGAATTTGACAAAATCGAACGTTTGAATAATGATAGTATTGCTTTTTGTAACATGTATGTACCTTGTCGATAGAGAAAGAGAGAGAGACAGAGATGAGAGATGAGAGAGTAGTAGAAAATAAAAAAGAAAGAAAAAAAAAACCAAACACTCGGACGATTCGCGTTGAACTCAGTGAATAAACAAAACTAGGATAAAAAGCAAAAGCAGTGCTAGTCGTAGTAGTAATATAATAGCAAAAGATGACAACTCGAACGAAGAGGGGGAACTAGGCAAAATAAATAAGGACCAGGAAGACGTGAGGGGTGTCAATGTGTTGAGAGAATAAATAAATAAATCAGGGTCGTTCAGTCATGAAAAAAAAGAAAGAAAGAAAGAAAGAAAAAGAAACGAAAAACAGGAAAGAGTAAGAGTGAATAAGATATTTAGAACAGAGACGAAAGGACGAGGAAAGGAGGCCTTTCAATCACAGCGTCGCATGAGGCTGCTGGACATAATACCCATCAAAAGGCGGGTGTTGCTGCTGACCCGAAGGATACTGAGCACCCGCAGGCATCGTCGCGGCGTGTAAGACCTGTTGCTGCTGCGATTGTTGTTGGCTCTGCTGCTGCTGCTGCTGCCCCAACGACTGATGTCCAAACGCAGGCGACCCCGAATACTGCATCGGGAGATCCACACTAAACGTCGCAGGCGATTCCGTCTGATGGAACGACGCAGGCGATCCGGATCTGAAAACGCTATCCGTGAACAACGTCGAGCTCGCGGGGCCTCCAGGTCCGTCCATGCTCATCATCTGCCTCATCTGTTCATGCAGACCAGCCACCCCGCCACCACCATTACCTCCTGCCCCTCCCCCACCTGCTCCTCCTCCATAGTTCGAATTACGCGATTCGGATCGGTGATACTCGCCACTGCCAAGAGGGACAGGATGGACTTGAGGACTGTTATGCGTCGAGTTGGCACGCGAGTTGTTGTTGCTGTAATAAGGGTGATACGCCCTGTTCGAGTGCATGGACGAGACGCTGGCCGGAGATCCGGAGAGATCAGAGCTGTTGGCCGTGACGGGTCGTCTGATAGGTTCTCCGCTCCGTGCGATGGACGGCGTCATGCTCCTATGCCTGCGTACAGGTCCAATGTTCCCTCCACCAGAACTCGAAGACGCAGCGCCATCAAGGACACCAGGCGGGAAGAGCGTCGCATGATCGAACGACTGCTTATGCGACGGCGCCGAGATCGACGCCAACGAATAATCGTCCCCGAAATTCGACGACTGAGAAGACGAGGAAGAATGAGAATGTTGAGATTGCAAAGCACGCATGTTGTTCCGCAGCAGCGATGTCGAACCAGGAGGGGGCGAAGGTGCACTCGTCGCGCTGAAGGCAGGGCTGGGCTGCGCCGGACGAGTGGCCCACTGGCCGTTGTCAGAATAGTCGGTCGAGTTCGACGCAGACGAGAACAAGAGGCCCGTCGTCGCAGCCGACGAGGGTTGGCTGCTGAAATTGAAATCGGAACCCGTGAGTTGAGACTGGTGTTGGAGGCCTGAATAGATAACAGAAGAATCGACTCCATCCATCCGCATCACTTCGCCCTCCTCGTCTCCTTGGACGTCCCGTAATCCTCCCTGGACCTCGACAGTGCACATATTTTCGTCCAGCTGGTGCGGGCCGAATCCTGGGACGTCGAATCCATACCCGGACAGATCCATCTGTCCCAACCTGAGGGATGGAGACTCGCCCAACATGTCCATCCCAACCTCACTATGCGTGAAGCCGAACATACCAGGGATCAGACCCTCATCTTCACTGTCAGGGATGCTGTGGCCGGGACTTCCACCATGATTGCTGCCCTCGCCTCCACTCATGTCGGGATCATCCTGCACCCAGGCGTTCGGTGCCTCAGCTGTGCCACTAGTGGAAAGAGGACCGTGTCCTGGTCTGTCGTGCGTCTTCAAGTGCTGATTCAGGTTATCGCTCCGGGAGAACCGTTTTTTACACAAATGGCAAGTGAACGGTCTCTCCATCGTGTGCGTACGCAAATGCCGCTTGAGATGCTCCATCCTCTTGAACAACCTCCCACACGAAAAGAGCGGGCACACGAACGCTCGCATCTTCCCATCCGCCGAGACGGTCTCGTAAGGCTGCGACGACATCCCCGTCATCTGGCCAGGCCCCCCGCCTGGTTGTTGTTGGAGCACAGAATCGAAAGTCGTCGTGCTGAACGGCGCTGACATCGACCCGTCGCGCGTCTCCTGATCGCTGGCATATTCCGTCGTAAAATCTCGGATCCGAGTATCCGCACTCGCTCGTCGCATGTGCTGTGCGGCACCTTGTTGCTGCTGCTGCTGCTGTCGTTGCTGGATAGACCCGTCCTGGTGATAGACAACACTGACATCCCCCGCGATGTAATTCGGTTTCGGTTTGCGGACGACACCATCCCCAGGGACCAGCTGGCCCTTGGCCTGCTTCAAAAACATATCCGCCGCGCTCAACTCCTCCGTCTCCCTCGCCTTCTCATCAGCAGACCCAGCTCCGAACTCGTGCCTCATCGATGGATGCATCGGTATAGGTATCGGCCTCCTCTCTCGACTCAGACTCGACAACCTATCCGACCCAACGACACCGATACTCCTCCCGCGCTCATAGTCTCCCGGCACGTCTTCACTCCCCTTGCGCAGCAAACTCCCAGCCCTAGGCACCTTCTTTCGCCTCTGCTTATACGTCGGACTGCCCCCAAACAACGGATCGAACAGAGGAGAGAACGCATGCCCATTCGGTCCCCCCAGTGCGTTCGGAACACCCGAACGCCGTTTGCGTTGCGATTGTTGCCCTTGTACGTCGCTCTCCGACTCGCCTCCCGTCGCAGGGTCCTCCATCTCCGACTCAGACTCATCCATGAGGTTATCCGTGTCGTTTCCCGTGCCCATGCCCATGTTCGAGCCGTCGGGTCCCCCGCGAGCCTCGGAGGCGTTATTCCCGTCTTCCGCGATACGAACGGCCGTCTCGAGTTCGCCCTCGCCCTCGCGGGCACCTTGGGCCTTGCTGAATTGCTCGTAAAGACTTCGTTTAGGGTCGTAGGTAAAGGAGATGGCGGGCTCGCCGAGGATTTGGGTCGTTGGCTCCAGACCCATCTTCTCTCGTTTCAGGTCACGCTCCAGAGCATCGAGGAATAGTCTGTCGTGTGGGACGGAGAACCTGTTAAGAATTTCGGGAGTTTGAGTAAAGGTTTTTGGTAATTTGAAGGTTGGAGGAAAAAAAAACTTGCCAGTAAAACACTTTTTGCTTCTTCTGCGTACGAATACATTGGTATTTGAAGAGAAGGTCAAGGAAAGGGCTCTGGTAAAAAAAAAGTTGATCAGGTCAGAATGCGTTCGCTTGGGTGGTGGCAAGAAGAAAAAGAGTAAAGTGGATAAAAATGGGAAGTCGGGCAAAAACGCAAAACGTAATCGGCTACCTGCCACACACCCCTTTCTCAACTTCATGCGAACATCCGCTGGCCAGGACGTAAACACAAGTTCAAGGGCGGTATATAACCCGCCACGTTGCGTTAAGCACACAAATGCCCTCCCCATGCCCTTCCCTTCCACCACAAAAAGCGAAATTTTCAGGAAAAGAAATAATTCTCACCTTGGGCTCTTCCAAGCAGGCATCCACACCCGGCTTCAAGTTCCGGAGGTCACTGAACACACCCTCCTCAAATTTCTTCACATTCCGAACAGGTCGGCCAAAAGCCTGGGATTATCGTCAGAAAAATGTGTTTCAACGCGGATAAGGGAATTTCAAGCCGCACCTCGAACCGGAAGACGAGGGCCCGAACGATATCCGTGCCCGTGATGTGGTAGAGTCCGTTCCACAGGACGCAGGTGACAAATTCCTGATTGGGAAGAAGGAATCGGTTGAGTGCTGGATGGGGTGGCGAATGTTGGTAAGATGGTTCCAAAGTCATGCTCAGCCCTGAAAACGCTCCCCCATTGTTCCCATAGACCTGCTGTTGTTGTTGTGCAGGCCCAGGGCCGTAAGAGAAATCTGGTCCAGGAAACCCGGACGAGGAGGAGGCTTGTTGGGAAGCTTTGGCGTTGTTGGAAGTCTGGTCCCAACCGGAGGGTGCAGTCGCCAGGAAGAATTTGAGTCGGTCAAGGTGGGCCAATCGTTCTTGTTCTATCGGCTTGAGAGGCCGTGAAAGCCCTGCGGAAAGGCCGGGTGTTGATGATGTGTAGTCCGTTGATGGCTTCACGGAGTGATGCTCCTCGTCATCGGGTTGTGAAGGCTCGGAAATTCCATTCGAGTTGGAGGGTAGGGCTGAGGATGAAGATGCTCCTGCTGCTGCTGGCAACATCCTGTGAAATTGGGCATGGAGGTGAGCATTTCCGGGGCGGGCCGTGCGTTCGTTGGGGTCGTGCTCTTGGGTTGATGAGGTCGATGTGGTGACTTGGAGCGTCACTGGGGCGGTATAGGACGAATAGGAAGAGCTTCTGCTGGGCTGCATGAGTGGGTGCCCTCTTCGTTGCTGTGCTGGGATGTAGGGATTGACGGTGGCACCCGCTGGTATAGGGTACGTCTGGGAGTGGGGCGGATTGTGGTGGTGGTGGTGGGACGGATAAAAACTGTCGAGATCGGAGGTAAAAGAGCGGGGAGAAGAATGGGTAGATGACGGATTGGAGTCGATATAGTGGCCATACGACCGCGATTGTTGGGAGGTCGACAGATCCTGTTGTGGGCGCTGCATGGTGCTAAATGTTGACATGAACTGATGGTGATAGACCCGTTTTTGCTACAAGTGGATGGCAACTAGAATCGATGGGGGAAATCAGGACAAAGAGCGAAAAGCCCAGAGGGATAGGTGCTCGAAATGATATCTGAAAAATAAAAAGGCCCGCATGTGAGTACACATGTACCCCTGCGGTTGAAAACGATGCTGGGACGAAGGATGGGGACTTACGGAAGGGCTGAGCAGGAAGAGTGTAGAGAGTCGTGGGATCGTTAAGCGTTAAGTTATGTGGATGGGGGAGAGACAAGAAAGAGAGAGAAAAGGGGTATTTGTTGTGAAGATACGAGTGCTTAGCCAACTTAAACTGGCTGTTTGGATGGTGGAAAGTCGGGTTCCAAGACGGACGATATCCGGGGTTACCGTTGCTACCAGAATCCCGTTTCTGCCGCACACCACATCTCGGTCCCTGCCTCCTCCCTTCTTTCGTCTTTATTTAATCTTTCTTTAACCTGCTCATCTTCACCAGCCTGCATGTCTTCAAAGCCTTGTCTTTGTGCTCTGTGCAAGGCCTGCGAGAGCTTGTATTTTTTGTAGACATTGCAAGGCCAAGGACGACACTATGATGATGATCCCCATCACACTGCCCATTTTCGGATGGCCAATCTCCGTTCGCCGTGCCGGTTTTGCCGGACGATCACTCCAATTCACGGCCAAGCCGCGCAACCCTTCGGCGCTTAATCGGAGCCTCTAACCCACCCTCTCCAGCATTGTGCCCAGTAGGGAAACTACATTCCAATGTACAATCTCCGATCCTTGTAAAAGGCGAGGTAGGTCTTGCATAGGACAACAGCGTTGTTGTTTCTACATAATACATTAGTCCCATGCAGCCAGCCCCGTGTACGCCTCCTCCAGCCCTGCTCGTTCGGCGAGGTGCACAGCATCGATCAAATAGTGATGCGGTTCTCTCAATGATGCCAACAAAATTTATAGGCACCATCTAATAATTCTATTGACATGCCTTTTCCAGTCTGCTCGGGATCCAGTTCTCCGTGACTCCGTCCCCCCCTTGCTCCCTCACTCCAATTCTCCAGTCGGCCCAACCGTATGGATGGATCCCTGGATGACTCAACCTCTCGCCTAAACGGATCCTTCTTATTTCAGTTCGCAAAGTTTAAAAAAGTCATTTTCACACTCGCCCCGTTCTTCTGGGGGCTCAGAAGAAGAGACATCGGAGCACATCTTACCGTGCGCAGTGACTCAATCTCGTTCATACCACAATACAGCCCTGTATCTTCTCATGAACTTGTGAAGTGCAAAAGCCATCAGCCCATTTGCATGGCCGTGGGATCACAAATCTTCATATCCATCACTCACATCAAAAAAGGATCCCACATTCCGGATTTCACCCTCCCTTTGAGATTTCACTGTTGGGGAGTGGAGGGGTTCCAAGGGTCTCCCACCCAGATGCAAAGATCCCGATTTCACCTGTACATACGTCAATCGGAGGTGATCCAGGAGGCTGTGTTGACGTTGACGTTTCCTTCGCCTTCGCTTGTTGGCGACTCGCGAGACGAAGCGCGTCGAACAGAATCATTGCCTCTGTGCATCTCTATCAGTATTCAATTGACCTTCTCGAGTTTGTTTCTCTCGCGCTTTTGTCGTCGGACACATAATTTTGATCGATGGAAGACTTGCGTCACCGGTATGCCAGTGTATACATATACATCCATAGCGAATCGCGATTCGTGCATACACATGTACATATGTATGTACGCAGCTCGAGTCTATACATACGACAAGTTGACCTAACATTTAAATGTACTTACACTACCTATTTTCCGAGTGGGCCCTTGATCGATCAAAAGAACGATGCCCTAATCGTTGACATCGCCTCACCTCGCCTCGCCTCGAAGACTCCGAATCCGAATCCAAATCAATCCATTCAGCGCCCAAACATGTGCCATGAGAAGAGTCTAAGCCACATACATGAACACCACGACGGTATCGACGCAATACTTTCCTAATGTAAGCTTATTCAGT